>JAODLL010040540.1:0-46120 GCA_026546735.1 Forbesichthys agassizii
CTGTATTATTTACTTTCCCTGTCCACTGCCTCTCCTTCCCGCAATTGGGTCCGCCTCCCTCGACCGTATCCTGACAACCAGAGAACCTCCTTGAGCTTTAATAAACTTAATTGGCATCCATTTTATAGACAGCTCTTCTTCACCTCTATGAGTAAGTCAACAAACCACTAGCTCTAGATGTAGATGAGAAGTTGTGGCTAAACGCAGAATATAGAGTTGACTAGCATTGCCACGAAATGTAGATGGTTTATAGTAGCTAGATTTGCCAGTAAATGTTCTGTCTATCATTTCAAATAGTCAGTTCTGGTCAATTTGAATGAATGAATGAATTAGTCTATGCTGTGGAGCTGATGGTTTCTGAAATATAGCTGAGCCTTTCTTGTCTGTTTCATCTTATGATCTAATTTATGTATAATGCACCAATAGGCCTACCTGGGATAGTTCATTCAGTTTTTGTCCAATCTAATTAGGTTGAAATCGATCTTGATGATATTGGGAAGTCACACATTCATGAAAAATAGACAAACACATTTACACTAAAGTAACTGAACCCACTATGAAAAATATCAGGTCTGTACCAAAAAAAGAGAAAACTGGCAATGCATGCACCTGATTAGGAGCCACCAACCACATCCATCTTTAATATTGTTGTGAAAGGAAACCAACAAACTCAAGTCATAACATCATAATGTGTGATTATAAGATCAATGTGAGCGCTGACCGGAACCATGTCCGGAAAATGTCAGTTATTTTAAGTGTGTGTGTGTGTGTGTGTGTGTGTGTGTGTGTGGGTGAGTTTGCGTGTGCGTGCGTGTGCGTGCTGTTTCACTGCACAGGCTGTGCAGCCTTGCTAGTGCAGACAGACAGACACACGCACGCACGCACGCACGCACACACACACACACACACACGTGGAGAGACTCTCCAGTTGTGGCTCAGCGCTCCAGCTGCTACAGGGGTGACTGTTCCAAACAGCCGTCAGTCTCAAGGCCCCTAAGGGGCATGATTCACTCCATTGTGCCGCATGACTCAAGGCACACTTTCCTGCCTGCACATGACCCCTTCTCACTCCCACTGTCCCCCAAAGAGTTAGGCTCACCATTTGACCCACTGCCAGCTTGGAAAGCTCTTCCCATTGATCAGCTTGGCGGGGCTCCACAATGTATGTTCCCATAGGATCAGTTTGTATATGTGCCCTGCACCCAGAGTTACACGCATAAAAATGGCCAATGTCTGAATCTAGCTCAGTGAATTGCAACAGTCAACCAAGCTTAGTGCCATAATATTTCCTTTGTCTTCATACTGTATTGATTTATTATTCTCCTAGTCAATACTGAACTGAGTCACCTCAGTTGCACATTGGGCTTAGTTCTACTGAGAGTGTACATTTGTGAATTCTTGGGTTTGGAAGCAAAAGAACTGGCTCTTTTTATAAAGTGGCGGTCTGAAGTAAAACACTGGTGAAATGTAAGCAAATGAGTCCCACATTGACACAAAAACCCCAAATATTGCCAATGGCTAACGTATCTCATAAACAAGTGTTGAAATGAGCAGATCTATTGTCGGGGTGTTACAAGACCAGATGAGTGGATAAAGGTGTTTTCACCCATAGGGTTTCCGAATGCCATATTTTCTCAGAAGATGGGAATCTTCTAAGATCTCCAGATGTTTCGGCTTGTTCTCCTGCCCCAAGGTCTCATGTGTGTTAGTCTGGACTCCAAATGAATGACAGTGATATGAATTACGCAAGGCTGGCTCTACAGCTAAGCTAGTCAGCCTCTGTTCTTACTGATCTTACATGGATCACCCCTGTGGCTTATATTAAACAGGGTGTGTGCTGGGCCCCAAGTCAGATGGACCCCGAATGAGGCAACATTGAAATACAACCGAGACTTCCCAGAGCACGTTGTGAGACTTTTCTTCTAGGAGCTCTCCTGTTCATGAGCTTTGGGATCATTTTCCTCACTTATTCACCCTTTACAAGCAGCTTTTGAATTCGAATGAGAGAAAGCTAGTCTGGCCAGTGTACAGAATAATTATCTCATATAGACTCAGGAGCCAAGTACTCCATAGCAGATTGAGTGAGCCAGGGACAGAACCATAGAATCAGAAGTCCCTCAATACTCTTGATGCAACACTTAACTTTGCCTGCTGTATCCAGTCTTAGTTATTTCTGGCATGATTCAGTCAACATAATGATATACAAATAAGGCACATATAGTGTCTAAATAGTTATTATTATTATTAGTATTATTATTAGTATTACCTAAAACAACCCAAATGTATAGCATTTGTCTATGTCTTACTATCAATAGAATACAATGTATTATATTTTTACTTATATAATAACTTTTATAATAATTTTGGCTAGTATTTACAATAATGCTTTTTGGTATAAAATTGTTTTTATTATTACTCTATTAGTACTCTATTTTATTATTACTCTATTGTTACAAGCTCCTCTCTAACGAAGACGTGTTTATGCTTGGGTTACGGCATGAAATGTCACGGTGGAAATCGAAACCACCTTAATAAGATGTTGAAAGAGAGGTGTTGGCATGCCTGTGGTCAAAGTCCCACCTGGAAAGCAAAACAGGGAGAGGATGGAGAGAGATGGCCCGACTGTCTCCAAACATTCCAGCTTCATTTTCCACATGGTCCTCCACACAAACAGCACACTCAAAAAGAGTTGTCAGTAGGCAATGACAGCTCCAATGATATCCATGTCTGGACAAAACAGAAGGGTGAATAGATTCCATTGCGTCTCCCTGCATGCCATGGGACCTCCCCTGTCACACAGAGAGGAGAAAATAAAGTTGTGGAGCAAGACTGAGAACTGACTGTCCAGCAGAAGCCAGTGGAATGAGAAAACTAAACACCTTGGTTTATACATTAAATAATGGAATCCACTCATCTGTAAACAACATCCCTAAAACATTTAGAGCTGAATGATTCATTTCAAGAATATTCTGCAAAATGTACAATGTGCTGTTATTTGCCAAATCAAGGCTGGCGAAATGCCTTGTGCTCAGAAATGGAACTCATTTTCTCATTATGGCAAATACTAACGCATCTATATCGCAGGGTGCAGCATTACAATTTCTACATTGTAATTCCAATTACACAAGTTCCACATACATTAACTACTGTACACATCTGCCAAATGGAGGGTTCTGAATGTGTGTTATTATATTTTTAACACCCGTACTGCTGCTAAGGAACGACAACAAAAATATCCCCAAGACCAAGGATTGATGGATCTGAAAAAATCCCAAACATATATATGTGATGGTCATGGATCACCTCACACTCATGGGCATGTCCATAGAAGGCAAGGGAGGAAGTGATGTTGTCGCTGTAGTTTGGACTCCAGTGTGGGCCGTTCCTCAGTGGAATCCTGGGAGATATTGAGGAATGACGGAGACCAGCTGCTGACTCAGTGACTCATGTTTGCCTCAGTGGGGAGATGGAGAGAAAGGACAAGGAAATGGGAAAGTAGCAGCTTTCACCCAGACAAAGACCAGAGCCTGCCAGCCCCTATATGGAGTCCAGCCCAGACAACACTTCGCTAAAGACTTTGCACTGTCCTTGTCCACTGGCTGTAACATTTTGCAGTGTCATTTGATTGGTTAATAAAACACAACAACAAATAATAAATAAAAGATCATCTTTCAAATATTTGTCGGTTGCTTGGAGACCATCTTTTTTACGCAGAATCAAACAGGAGGTAGAGCTGTGAGTGTTTATTACGTACTGGGCTTGAAAGATAGCATCATGTCTCTAAGGTCCCCTCCTCATCCTCTCAGCCAAAACGCCCAGCAGAAGAACTAAATCCAAAGCGCTCGTATAATGGATTTAGCATTATGCCTTTCCATCTTATTGTACACGGGGTGTATCCCTTAGCTTTACATTTTTACAGATGTAAAGATTGCTGCAAAAGCATATTATGTCTGTGGGGAGACACCTTTGAGGAACACGCCAAAAGATAACCGTCTTGGAGCTCTCAAGAGTTCATGCTCGCTCTGTTAGCCAATCTTAAATCAAGCCAAAGAACCAGTGAGTCTGTGATAACACCTATGGATAACTCACATCCCCTTGTGGGTTAAGCCCCCTTCAAAAGTGGGGAGGTCATAGCTATAACATGACCTAATACCAGACAAGCACTGTTATTGGGACTCAGTAGCAAATACTTCACCCTCCTTGGGAATAATATACAATTTAAACAACTGATTTATAAACCCATCCAGTAAGTAAAATACTTGTGAGGTCAACTGTGAACGGCAAAATGGATCATCCAAGTTAAACAAATTACATGCTAGTGGTTCTGCCAGAGTGAAACAATGATGTGGCTCATCCACACACACAATAGTTTACACAGACATAATTCCAGTAAATGAACTGCTGCCAGGCAGCAAACATAGCAACAAGCTCATTCAGAGACAATAAATATGAGGATAAGCGAAAAACAAATAAGACAAAGGTGAGACAGAAAGGCAGAAATTACTGGATTCGTAAATGTAACAGTTACAGTACATACCATTTTTGCCTGGGAGTTAATTACTAGGGGAGGTCATGGGTGATACAGTAGCCTTGTCCTTATACAGTACATGGAAGAGTCCTCACACTTGGTCTCCTTTGAGACTGGGGCAGCCACTGTAAAACGCCTGATAATGACTATACTACTACTAATAATAATTACATAACCGTTGGATAAATCTGTACACTAAAGCGCAGGTTTGAACCTTGGGATTGGGAGCCTACTGCAAGATTTATGAATGGAGGTGGCTGGAATGTCTGGTATGGCTAGCACCGCCAGCAAGCATACAATAGAGAACAATCTGCTGTTTGTTACAGTAATCTAGCAAAGGAACAAACATGCCCCTATTGCAAGCTTCAGTGGATCATTAATCCTTATATAACCAGTTTTATTCAAAGGCCAAACATTATTGACTATAGTACAGTAGTATGCCTTTATAAAGAAACATGTAAATTATATTCTAAAGCATATACGTGTCCCATCATCTGCATTCCATAGACTTTGTTTCAGAGGATTCCCCCCAGGTCTTTGATGTATTTACTGAAAGTATGAGTCAGGGGTTTTCAGAAAAAGGCAGGTTTTGATACTTTTACAGGTAAAAAAAACCAACATATTTCTACAAATACCTTTCAGTGTCTGGTGCTGTACATGTAATCAATGTAATATTATGATTTGTCATTTTATAAAAAGTAATTTTAATCAATAAAGTAATGATTCCCAGTATGAAATGTGAAACAGTTGTGAAACCCCAATGGGTTTTATATTACCGTGATGCATTTTTTCTTTGATACGATCAAATATACACTGTCCAAAATAAATAACAGACTGTACTGACAATTATATATTGAGAAGGGTATAATGTCTTAAATGTTCTGGGGTGAAATTAGGATGAAAATTCATGAAGCGCATGAATTTATGAAATAATTTAAATCCAAATGTGGCTGCAATTTACAATAGTACACAGTGAAATATTACGTTTCAAGAAACAACACAACCAGATATTAGATAGAAATGTAAACTAATGGTCAGATTTTTGTTCTAGGATAGCTTTCACAATCAGCTTTCAATCGGGGAAAACATGTTTCATTTTTATAGTCAGTCTTTTGGTATTTGCAGAGGGAAGTGCGAATGTCTGATAAAAGGGAGAATAAGGCTGGCCTATCGTTTTAATGATTACTGGAAGTGTTTTTCTTCAAGCACAGTCACTTAATAAAATGTTATATCATATAATTAAACGTTCAAACCCTCATTGTGAGAGGCCATTTATTTAGTTTTTTGCACGAATGGTCGGTAATAGATTGATATGGTGTAATCTATTTATTTTATTGTGAAATATTGAACAAAACCTTGTTCAACAAACCGGAATTTACCTTTCTGGTATTTTAAAACCTGGTTACCCTCATGACACACAAGAGCACTAAGCAGTTGGATCTGGTGTGGATTGAAGAGGTCCCCATTAAAGATTATTTTCTTTTTGAAAGCGATGCTGGATAAAGATTATTGATATTTAAACCCAACATTAAAACAAATACACCACTTCCTTCAGTTCCATAGGTCTAAGAAGCCTATGGAACTGTCTGTTTTTCCATTTAAAAAGTATAGAAACACCTAAATATGATTTACTCAGAAACAGAACAGACAGCTAGCGATACGATATTTGCTGAATTTGACTAAAGTGTATTGTATTAGAATCACTAACCACACCTTTACACGGGGGACATGCCACAATACCTAACACTGTAGCCATTCAATATTTTAGGGGTAAAGTGGTACCATGAGCACTTATACACATGCAGCACATAGGGGAAAGAGGCTTTATTTTCTCCCCCAGATGTGGCTGTGTCTGATGGCAGTGGTTCTGTCCTTGAGAAGAATCCTGGCTGTGATCTAGCAAGGATCTCCAGCTGGAGTTCAAAAAATAGCAATGACAAATGAGATAACCTCAATACTCACCCAGACAAGTTGCATAGTAACTAATATCATTTAGTCACCTACACTTAATATGATATCCAACTCAAAGAAAGACAAACACATACACACATGCACATATACAGCGCATACTGTAGGTTTTTTAATACAATTTCCCCCATACACTTCACTTCCCAATTTAAGTTTTCACTTTGCTGCGAGAATCAGTCTGGAGAGCTTCAAATCTTTGCAACTTGAGTCCGAGACGAGTACCAACTTAACATATCAATCAGCGTCGTACTAATAGCTACGGGTGTGGATTAGGTGTGAAGACGGACTAACAATATATATGGCGTGTCAGGTTAGAGCTGCTGCTGCTCCTGTCTTGAAACATGTCTACATACATGATGTAAGCAGTAGCGGTCTTCTCTCAAATACAACATTGCATTAAAGAAGGCGACTGCATCTCCACTCATCGCTGTGGTCAGCCACAGCGTTTGTATCACACATGTAGTTTTAGTGATATAACCAG
This sequence comes from Forbesichthys agassizii, assembly GCA_026546735.1. NCBI lineage: Eukaryota > Metazoa > Chordata > Actinopteri > Percopsiformes > Amblyopsidae > Forbesichthys > Forbesichthys agassizii. The sequence goes on from JAODLL010040540.1 coordinate 6,978, forward strand.
GGTCGGAGAGAGAGTCATTTTCATCCCTGGAGTTTCATGCCTTAGACCGGCCCACTTCACAACTGACTATTATTATATTCATATGACTTTCATCATATTCCCTTTCAATCGTGGGATTTGTATTATCTTCTTAACAAAATAACATCGTGGGTCACTAGCAATACTTGGGCATAGCAAGTTGTTATATTGTAACTAATGTGATCAGGTTTGCTTATTCACATACTGTGGTACAAGAGCGTTGTGTCTTCCACAGTGAGAGCATCGATCTATTTCATACAACTGGGTCCTGGCTCTGCTTCTGACACAAAACCTAATTTTCTTAATGGTCTGTGTGTGATGGTAATGGTGGTCACATGGTCAATGTTTCTCACCACAAATCTCCCCTTTACAAAGCTTTCTGATCAAGTCATGTCAATTTCATTATTAATGTAGTGCTGAATCATCTGCTATGATTCAATATCTCAAGGCATTATTCATTGAGCAGGTGTAGCCTACATACTCTTCAGAAAAGAAAATGTTTTATACATGTTTGATGAGTTGTTTTGCACAGCCGCTAACATCTTGCAACTATCGTTGGCATACCGGCCGTCTCATCTTCATTTGCTGTAGGTCAGTTTAGTTTGTACAATATAATATATCAATTATTTACAAAAATAATTACTGATTAAATAAATATTGTCATAAGTTATATCACCAGGATTTATATTTAGCTAAATGTTTTTACCTCTCACTGTAAATAGCAATTATAAATCATCCAAATTAATGTTATTCATGCTCTTGTGATGATATATGTAAATAAATTGATAGAACAACCTTTAATCTTTAGCACTTTTCAGAAATTCCAGGAAGAATTGTTTAGCTCCAGCCGTATCAGAAAATATTCTATAATAGAATAGAATATTTTTAAATATTCTCCTTTATTTACCTGAGTCAATTAGTTTAATCAACTATACCCTGCATTCTAAACCACACTTAGTCTTAACGGGGATGGAAGAACATCCAGTATATGGATTGTCAAAGACTCCACATCTTTTTGAGAGTGTAAATACCGAAAACATCTGTCAGGAACATTTTATCACCAAAAATGACTCTACAGTGCACACACAGAATGCCTGCCAACATCATTGCCCAAGGACTTGCAATGCATACGAAAACCCAACCTTATATAGAACGATGGTTCTTCAGACAAATGGACATCTCAGAAACCACACGTGAAGACACCCCTTGCACTCCCAACCCCCACAAAAAAAATGTGTCAATACCTCAGCTCTGGTATTATACAGTATGTCTTATTCATAATATAACCTCGAGATGGAAATCAATTGAACCTCAATATGGCTGGATGCATGCTTCTTTCCAGTGAATTTACGAACATGCATAAAGGAAATAGTCTTAAAGCCTCAGACATGACGTGGAGAAAACCTGCCCCTTACGGAGACTGCATCTACATTAATATGCCATAAGGCTGACCACAGATATGTCACTGAAGACATGATCTAACACTGTAGAACTTTTGAAGAACATCAGATATATCAGAAACCACCATCAGAATAACAGCCCGTATGCCACTTTGTAATATCATATAAGATGGTATTGTCATAGATGTTAATCATCGAAAGGTGAGGAGTGTGTGGATGTTATCACTAGCATTCTTCATTTAAGTTCTTTCAGTTTGTTCTGAAGCTTTGGAAATATGAACATGATGTTGAAGCCAACAGCAAGCAAAAATAATCAAGTGAGATCACAAAAGTGCAGAAACTATAAGTATGCTAAGTGATTTTGCAGAAGGAAATCCGCAGCCTACAGAGACTGATGCTCAGAGGTATTCAAGCAAGGTTTCCATGATTCTATTTTCAAATCACAACAAACTCCCACTATTGAAACAAAGCTATCTAATATTGGTGTGCATTGGTGCTTAGGTGATTCAGCTTCTTGTGGACTATGCAGAGACAAGTCCAAGTGCTATACATGTTGGTTATACTGTATATAGATGTACAGTAATGCCTCTGCTGACTTTACATATCTTGAAAGACTGTTCAGTTTACCACACCACATATAATACACGTGACATAAGATACAAACTATAAGTTATCTGAAAATGAAAAAGCAGATTAGAACTATTAACAGTATTTTCAGTATTTTTACTGTTTCAGAAAAAAATAAAGAATAATCATATAACGTATATTATCATCAATAAGAAGGGCAGCACAACATCGCACATCATCACGTTATCAACATAAGCTGTATCTAAATATGTGAAGCCCCTGTCTGTTAAGCCTGCATGCCTTAGAAAACCTTCCATCCCCCTCCTAACCCCCGCCAAAAGGAAAAAGAAACTCTGTTGTGTTGGACTGTTGGCTATGTGGCTGTTACTGTATAGGTTTAAGCCCTGTCAGCATTTCCACGTGTACATTCCACACAACATCTGCTTCCACTACACACATGAACAGCATCACTGTAAGCCTACTGTATCCTATCAGCTTTTTCTAAATCACCAAATCGTTCATAAACATCAGTGAATATGATTTTTTTTAAAACAAGCACATTTCTTCTTACCTGTATACTGAACAACAAATACACACAGGCAACGAAATGCAGACATTATTTTCAGACTGTGCAGGAATATTTAAAACCTGAAGGTTTTGTACGAGCATAATTTACATACGTGACATTTCACAATTTTGCATCTCATATTTGCTGCCAGTTAAATATGTAATTACTTCCCTCAGAATAATTGTTGCAAATGTATTCTTTCTTGAGATGAGACTAATTCACTGCGTGAACCTATACAGCATTAACCTCATTAAACCGCATCAAATATAAATGTAAGTCAACTTGAATAAAACTATACCATACCAAAGTTATGATATGATAATTATATATAATCTTAATTTGATAATGTACCTGCTACTTGTGACTTACTACATGACAACGTGATCTCCTCCACTATAAGAACGGTGTTCAGAGACTTTCATTGACAGATGTGGGAGAAAATACCACCTGCCAACGTCTAGAGAAACGTGCAGTTTCTGTATCTTTAAGGAAATCAGCATTGCATGGTAAAATAAATCCAACAAATATACTGTACCCCCACTCCCACCCAATTAATCTGCATCAGACATTAGCAGCTACTGTGCTTCTTGGCTTTCCCAGGTCAATTTGGATGGACGCGACGCAATTGTGGAGAATATAAATGGTTGCAGTGCTTGATACATTTTCAGGATGTTTGTTTAGGGTCCCGTGGGTTAACAAGGAGTCTGTGCCCCTCCCCTGCAACCTCCATGCTGTTGGGGGATTGGGGTTCAATGCTGGGGGTCAGGACCCCCTGAATGGAAACCTCTAAAACATTTGTTTATTTATGTAATTTTGCTGACCATATTATAACGTGTGACATTTTCACTGGTGATTAGATGATTCATAAATATGTATGCTATGTTCCTGCTATTAATCAAAGGTGGCAAAAAGTTTGTTACAACCTCCACAAATGCAGGTGAAGGGGGTCACAAGCTACTGTACCTCTTTCTGGAGGTAATGGGTCAAAAGGTTTGACAACCTCAAGCTCATCAAGACCCCTAACAGATGTGTTCAAGCCCCCTTGAAATCAAGTGTGTTAAGCCCACAAATGCCAGTTTCCAATCTACCAAGCTCCACAGAATCTTGCTCCAGTCCTATAGTCTCTGACCTAATGACAGCACACATCTAGCATGATTTACAATTAATAGAGCAAATTACATTGCACCATTCTCTGCTGAGGAACACGTATGTCCTTCATGGTGGGACAATATGTATAACCTGGTGTAGCTTTGTTCACTTTATGACATTTGTCTTTGGCAAAGGCTGCCAAATAAATATGTATCAGCCCAAAATAGCCTAAAACATCTTGAGAGTTAATGTGGTGATGGGATCTGCTTGCTTGTCTGACCTCAGCACTCATTGAGACTATGAAACCATGTCAAGCTGGCCTGGAGGGTGGTTTGTTTACCTGACAAGACGTGGAGACAATTCCTACATTTATCCTTTTTATGTATTTTACATGATATCAGTTTGTTTGAGAGAAATGGTCGCAATGCAATACTTGTATACAATATACAATATACATACAGTATATGTAATACAAATATTTTTATGCACATGTATTTTGTTATAAGGTATATATTGGTAACCTTCCCTTGAATCCCATTCCAGAATTTGCCGTCTTGATTTACAATAGTGAAAATGCTTGGCAAGTTTACATCTACACAAGTGTTTGACTAAAGAATCCCTTGATGGAAGGGAGCAGCCTCCCAATGCTGAACTGTTTCACAGATGAGGAGGGCAGCGCAGCTCTGTTCCTCAGCAGATAGATTAGCGCCCTGAAGCAGTGTCAGCATATTTCAGTTGACAGCAGGTCAAGGGCTTTTGTGTGTACATACATTCACCTTCAGTCAAGACCTCCTGCAAAACGACCCCCCAGGCCAGGGGCATGCTACAACCTCCAGTGGTTAGAGATGATAACTGGGAGTCACGGCACAAAATTAGACTTTGTTTGACACGACAACCTTGATTTGCAGTCATGTTTAGCAAAAACAAGCCAGCACTGTGTCTAATGAGTTTATGGATAACTAAGTAGAAGAACAGACCATAATGGTGCATTAATCTAGTACATTACTCTACACAACACTATCACAGTACACTATAGCTGTTCTAGCTTTGAGTAGCATGTCATATTTGGCGTTAGAAGTATTATACTCAAGTGTTGTGTTATATAGAAATAATAATGCATGTCAGACACAATAGTTAAAAAATGACAACATAAATCAGTAGCGTTTCTCTAAAATACTTTTAGCCATAGCATATTACTGTAGTTGGCAACCACCAGGTTTAGCCATTGCATATTACTGTAGATGGCAACCACCAGATGTTTTTCAAATGTAGCAACCATAAACAGTAACCTTTTAAGATGATTTTACATTGATTAGTAAAATGGAAGAAATGTCCATATAATATCCAGTCTATCCTTCATCCTTCATCAGTTTCTGTGAGAATATTTAAGGTTCCAAATAATGTTTGACTGTTCCGCTGACCGCTCAGTTAATTATTAAGACTGGAAATTAGGTACAACCTGGTTCAGCTCAGATCATAAATACTATCTAAACTGGCAGTTAGGTACAACCTGGTTCAGCTCAGTTCATCAATACTATCTAAACTGGCAGTTAGGTACAACCTGGTTCAACTCAGTTCATCAATACTATCTAAACTGGCAGTTAGGTACAACCTGGTTCAGCTGTCTTCCACAATTTGTCATGCCAAAGGCTGGAATGTTCAGTGCTCCAGACATTCCTTCTTTAGAAGACCCACATTTTTATTTAGAAGAAGAACTAATGTCATGGAAAATAGTGCTCCTATAACTGCATCAAACTATCACTCACACTAGTTATAATAAGCAGTTGACCACAATTCCTTGGTAGGCTAGAAACAATATTATAATGGAAACTGAGCAATACTAAGCCTAAAATAGAATCTTATAATGAAAACATATTTAGGTGTTTTGTTAATTTGAATATACTGTATTACGCACTTAAATTATCTCTATTACGAGCATGATTGTGAGCACACATTTGCGAATATATGTTTACAGGGAGAAATGGTATTTGTTTGCCAGATAAGGACCATCAATCATTGAATGAAGCCAATTCAAACATAGCATATTTGTAAAGTGCATTGAAAACACACAGGTAACATAGCAGCTATTGTCCTCCGAGCAGATGTTAAAGCGGTTCATGTGGTTGATCAGGGATGTTATAAACATTGATGCATCTTCCGTTACAAGCATTACTGCAGTGTGATACCTTACTGATCCCCTTGATAGGATAGCATTCCTCTCTGTCTCTCAGGTAAGATTGGTCAACACACACACACACACACACACACACACACACACACACACACACACACAATGTAGTCACCAGTGGCAGATGGTGAAATGGTCAAGAAAAGCTTCTTCATTTCTGAATTCCCAATCACATTTGGAGAACAAATGAACAAAACATAATTTATGTTTTTCACTTGTCCAAGTCCTTGGTAGCATACAGAAGCACCACTGAAACCTTCCCACTATATATATTTTATAGCCCCACCGTGTTAAATACCTGCAGGTAACACTCCTTGGGTTAACCTTTAGAGCAGTCACTAGTTATTACAGTATTGAATGTCCGAGAGAGCTGTGCTGTACTGTGCATTACTGGTGGTGACCTTGCACTCTACTGGAGCGTATCTAAGCCAATATGTTAGATATTCATTTTGACAGTGGCTAAGACAACTAAGCTTTACTTTGAATTTGATATATAAAACAGCCAGACAGAAACCTCATATCATATGCTTATTTAACAAACCATGCAGACAGAATGTATTATTGTTCTTTTCACTTACAGACTTCCATAATTATGACTCATAATATACAGTATCTGTTACAATGCCAAGATGCCAGATTAGATTATAGTACTTGTGTGAAATTGCAAGGTGGCATGTACTAATGCTTTGGCACACTTGACTATCCAGTAGTATGCATGGCCACATACTGTAAGCATTAAAACCAACGTTGAAGCAATGCTGCCAATATAAATTAACAGCAACATGCCTGCTTATTGTCTGCTTAATAAGAAACTACCTCTGAATTGCCTCAGCAGTCTTGGGTAGTGCTTGTTCTAGCAGTCCTCGCCCAACACCTGCATATCAGTTAACATTGAGTCACCAGAATGACCATATTCCTGGCAGCGATGTTCTGTAAGCTTGGATGTGAATATGTAAACTCAGCAGAGCATAGACACCTTAACAGAGCCCACATTTTATTACAGAACACAGGAAAGTTATAGTTACGAAGGTTGGTGGTCTATCGTTCACCCAACTAACCACTTTAAGGTATGTGGCTATACTGTGCAGGAATGGCATCATGTTATGTACATGCCCATGTATCATCACATTTTTTACTCAGGTGCAGAAGCAAACCGGAAACTTAGACACTCAGCAAACAAATAGTGACGAATGCAACCTGCTAGAGACCATGCGCACATATGTTCCATGATCTCTGTCTGCTGTTTGCGTGAGAATTAATTAACGCACACCTTCAAGACAGACGTTTCAAGGGATTATGTGCTTCCTGCTGCCAATGCTACAGCAGTACCGATTCCATAAAGTAATCTTTTATTGTACAAAAACTTCAAAATGGTCCATTTTGTTCCCTAATGCAAGGCCGGATTTAATATCAAACCAAAGCCTTATGATTACTTCATTCCTGCACCAGGATAAAACTCTGGAAAATGGTACAGCGATACAGAAAGTATTGTGGAATTACATTCCAAAGGGCAACCTTTGTTACATTGAATGCAACAGAAAGGCAAATGTATTATGGCATGTGCGCTCTTAATCATGTAACACACAAATACGCATACACATTCACACACATACTGAGGTACTGTACACTGACTTCAATAGCTGAGTTGTGTTGGCCCGGAAATATGACCAGGAATACTGTAAAGCTTTCAAACCTGAGTGAGAAGGAGTACAACTAATCTATAGAGCTTCTTCGTTAAAACCTAAGATGTTATCATAGTTCTTAATGCCCAACAAGTCAAACCATTATAAAGCTTTATAATGCTTTACAAAAGCAAATTGGAGCAATTAAAAAGTTATATAAACCTAGGGTGAAACCAGACATACAAAATGTGTGTTTATATCTACATTATTATTGTTATTATTATTACTATTATTATTATTATTATTATTATTATTATTATATTAAAGTCTAAAACGACAACCTGGAGTAACTTGAGAACATATATATAGACAGTGATCAGCATTGTACGTGCAGTCAATCTTTATCGAGAATCAATGGAATTGAATGGCGAGATGTGAAGTTTCAGTGCAACAGGACCTGCAGTGAACAAAAGCATGTTTTTCTTATCACAGCATTTCTTGGCTATGTGGTCAAGCTCTGACAGGGTCTGGGAAACATATATCCAAACAAGGGGGTCCGCTGGATGCTGTAATTCATCGCATTGGCCCAGCAGGCTATGCACCCCATTATACTTCCCAATAGGGAGAGCACCGGAAAGCATCAGTAACAAAACTTTACAACCTGGAGGAGCCAACGCGCGCAGCTTCTGTTTCTCCACTTCTGCTGACACAGATCTTCTGGCACATGCCCACTGCAGAAGACCTCCCATATTACTCCCAATGCTTCTGTGTATGAGAGAGGTAACATCAGCCCCAGTGGGATGGGGACAGGAATAGCGGGGCCATTTAAATGACCGGTTCCTTCAGTGGAACCGTTGTTCTCTGTCACACCATATTGAACATCTCATCCATCAGCCACAGCTGGCCCACGCACCACATCTCACTTCTAGCACTTGACAAGATGGCCGACACCATGGCCAACACTCACAGAGCCTGCTATCTGTAAACACGCTTTGCATGCCATCGCATGGTAAGACTGGCTGCCGCGCTCCTTCTGTGATCACAGAGGCTGACGCATGTCTGCTTGGGCTTCTGGTACTGTACGTGCTGTGGAAAGCTCCACAGACCACAGCGGTTTGATGTCAGTATCAAACTCTAACATCCATTATCGAGGACATTTACAAAATAATTGACATGACAGTTGAGATATTTCCTGGCTCAATTATGGCCCAATCAGTCTCTTCTGTATAAGTAAAAGGAACCAAAGGCTGTGAGTGCAGTGGCTCTTGATTTTATTTACAAGTTTGCATTAATCAGCGGAAAGAAGAGTTTAATGAAAGAGGCACTGACCTTTCTTCTCACTTGGAACGCTGCTCTTTCTGAGCCCTATAGACATGCTCAATTGCATTGTAAACGAATCTCAGCTTCTCAGCTCATCATGAAACAGCACTACCAGCCTGCTTTATGTCACAACAAAGGGTGGATCCCTCATCAATTACGTAATAGCATCCACAGAACCATAGCCTGTTCTCTTAAGTTTACTGTTAATCTTTCGTTAATTTGTGTGTAAACTGGGCAGCAGAGGGACATGTTTTATGGTAGGACAAGGAGTAGACCTTGCAAGATGAGTCCATCCATCTATCCATCTTCATCCGCTAATCCGTAGTCGGGTCGCGGGTGCAGCAGCTCCAGCAGGGGCTATCTAACGTCCCTTTCCTGAGCCACATTAGCAAGGTCTGACTGGGGAATCCCGTGGCGTTCCCAGGCCAGTATGGCGATATCATCTCTCCACCTAGTTCTGGGTCTTCCCCGAGGCCTCCTCCCAGCTGGACGTGCCTGGAACACCACCCTAGGAGCAGCGGCTCTACTCCGAGTTCCTCACGGATAGCCGAGCATTTCACCCTATCTCTAAGGAAGATGCCAGCCACCCTCCTGAGAAAACCCATTTCCGCCGCATGTACCCAAGATCTAGTTATTTCGGTCATGAAAGAACTAGACATCCAAGTTGAGTGTCCAACCAAAACCAAATAGCGCATAGTTTTGTGTTAATGAAAGACGTAACAAGTTATTCATATCCTGCTGTATAGTCAAACACAGTGTTCACCGACATCAAAGTTGAGCTACGTACATCCATGTATAAATCAATCAATGAGTTCTATATTAATGTAGTCTGTTTAAATATTGCACACAACAGCTGTCTCCCAGAGCACTGAACATTGGCTACTAACATTTGTTCTTGGCAAGTTACTTGATACACTGATTAGCTACAGAAATTCCATTGTTTCAAGAGAGACTAGCCTGTAATAATATAGCATGCATATAGCCGCATATATTGTAATAGCTGCAGTGAATTTAATTTTAGTTGGTGTGAAAAGAGAAAGAAATGTTTTTGCCTGCATGGGAAAGTACTTAAATACAGTTGTGTATAGAAGCGGTAATTCTCTTGCAACATGACTTCATGCTATATGCCATACAGTTAAAGAGAGCTAAAACATCACATTTCCAGGACTTTTTGTCCCCAGGGAGAGAGCTCATGGTGTCAGACTTGCTCCAACTGTCCATAAAACACTTTGACATGGAAACATGAGTTACACTTCATCAGAGAGAGAGAGAGAGAGAGACTTGGTTTGCATGATGCATAACACCAGAACCTAGACTAGGACGGAAAGAATATGATTCCCGTTAGTCTTAAAGGGTGATGACCCAATATGTCACTCTTCTGAGAAAGCATCCGCTTTTCATAAAATGTGGGAAGTCTTCAAAAGTGTGGAAAATTCCACAGATGCATGCTTGTTCCAGTAGGTGTTCAGATGGGTTGAGTTATATTTGGGATTCTCCTGACATAACACTCTTGAGTCTTTACATTTTAGTTTGTAGTTTGCAACACACTGTTTTTGATTAAATGCCAAAACTACCAAATGGTTATTCATAGGCAGAGTATTCAGCATACATGTGGCAGACACATGTAGAGATGAAATAATCCCTACATTTGAACAAAGAGTGCAATGACAAATGTTTTCTTAAAGAAACACAACAGAGTAGAACATTCAACGACGAGTCTTCTAGATAATGAAAATAGAATATGTGTGGTATACTTTAAGGGCAAATACTGTAAGCTTGAGCCTATACTTGCTTCATTGAGGCCTAGCCTGTCTTGCCCCTCTAGGCATTACAATACTTTTCATGATTCCTATTGTGACAATATCAAAGATAAATCTTTAGCAAAGACACAACAATTAGTGAAGTGCAATTTATAATTAAAATAAATCCTCATCTACTGTATATAATCTGTCTGCATGTGCGGTTAGAGTATAATAAAATAGACTAATATTTCCCTCCCTGAAGCAGAGGATCTAAAACACTGTCTGTGGATAAACACATTGCAAGTGTGAAGCTCAGATCCCAGGAGTCATACATCAAGCCACTACACATGTGGTAGAAGGTTGGCTAACATGCTTGTTGCTTGAAGTGATTAATTTCAGTTAGGTTTGATGAGGTTGCTAGACAGCTCCCCCTGAGGGCTGTTTACTGTGTTCCCTCAGTTGGTTTTTGGGTTATGCCAGCCAAAGCAGATGTTCACCCAAAGGGTCATCAGATAGGCTACAACTAGGCCTAGTTTTATTTAACACATTCATTTCAAATGGAAGAAGGTGTTTTTTTTCCCCAATGGCTGGTTGAAGCAACCTGTTTCACATAAATCATGTGATGTCTACTCTATTCTGATATTGTGAAATTGATCACTTTAATATAAATAGTCTAAAAGTCTTGGTGAAACAAATATATAGAATTTAAATTATTAAATAAAAAATATGTAATCTGTAAAAATTCTAAACACTTAATTATAAATTATGAACTAATTATTAATAAAAGTGTTCAAAAGACGCCAGTTTTAATGGCAACCAATATATATACCCATGACAGTAAAAAGGGTCCAAAGATAGTAAGTTATTAATAGTAAGATAAGTTGTTTAATTTAAATTATATGAAATCAAACCTTTGGTATTTCAATGGATAACTGAAAAAATAAGGTTTTACATTTTTATATAAAACCTTTTAAGTTTTTAAGCATTTTCTTAGTAACAATAATTATACTGTTCCTGAGAAGATAACTAATAAGTTACCTACATTTATCTTGGTGTTGTGTATAGCAAACTTACTGTAACGTGACTGTAAACAACGTTTTCAACATGTAAAGCAATATGTTGATATCAGTATCACACATCATGATTGAGGCTCTATCTAAGATATGGTGTGAGCTTTTTCCTGCTCACTCCACCTACCAAGTGCAGCTCAAGCGTTGCTCTGATGAAGGCTAAATGTTGACAAACCTCTCCAATATGTGTTTTTAAAGATCTCTGGAGTAGCACACCATACTGATTCATTCCATATGTTTTATGTGAAACAATGTCACAATGCATGACAGTCATTTGGAACAGGACAGCCAAAAACATCTTTAAGCATCCTGCGGGATGAAACATGAGACTCAATCATATTGCCATCATATTGCTTGTGTATCCTTATGACTAAAACAGAAATTAGTTTAACTGCTAAACATGGACATAAACAGTCAAAATATTGTCAATAAAAATCATCATAATTTTACGGAATATCTACCAATAAGGATTTTCAGCTTCACTTACATGAGTGCATTTCCTTAACCCACCCCCCACACAACTTCAGCAGGCAGGGAAAACTAGAATTCAGGAAAATACGATGATAGATTTTCAAGATGTAAGCACAACAAAACGTAGTCAGCACTTCACTTTAAGTATTCACCAAGATGTTTGCTTTGCCCTCAAAGACCTAATTCAGTTGGAGTCAACTGTCTGTTTGGGTACATTCTTAGGCAGCCATCCCAGACACAAACAATAGCTTCTGGGACTGACAAAGCCTGGTGCTAGTGTTGCCCATTCGATAGAAAATAGGACAAAATGTAATAGGATGCACAACATGGTAATATATGGGAAGAATGAATATTGAATGCAGTGGATTTGTTTCCTTTCCACGTCAGATCAGAACAAGAATCTTCATTCTGGGAGAAACCTCCAAATGCAGATATATCATAATAAAAACAAGTCTGTTATGTTGTGTAGGCCTACGTGTACTCTTGGTGTCAAGGATTTTTTGCATTTTGGGGATTGACAGATTTCTTTTCACTGCCTGGAAGGGTCAGCACAGCTGACATTTATCTTTTGTAAGTAGCGGTAAAGGTAATAAAAAATAAACTGCCATTAATTAGGTTCTCTACTGTGACCCTGACAGCCTGTTTATTGGTTTCCAAGAGGGAAGCGTTGGAATGGATGGGGATGGCACATAACCCAGAACCCAGTGGACATCAGTATCCAATGCCAACGGCGTTGAATCAGCATGCTGTATTTACAAGATTTGAAGCAGTCAGATGCCACAATGTGATCGATTCTGTAGAAAACTAAATTCATTTGGACTAGGTGTATTTTATTATTTATTAGAAGTTCAAGCATCCATCTGCAGTTTATTTTATTTAAAAAATGCTTACTAATTCCTTTTAAAGAAAGCTGCAGCTAGACAGCTCAAATGTAATGGTGAACTCTGACAGAAAATGTATATGTACATAACCTATAGCTTAGGGCAAATTTCCACAATATAGTTACTGGCCAACACCACCTGGTTGCAATCAGCGAAAATGTGTAAGAATGAAAGGAATTTAAAAAGTTTTCTGTATATCCCCAGAATGGGGCTCATTTGCATAATTTGTTTTGTATGCATACATACAGTACATACTTATTATTGTAGCTGCAATACACTATAAGGTAGGTGCGTACTTAAAATTGCAATGTCAGATAATTTAGATAGCTGCAGTACTTTAGGGGCTAAGGTATGGAGACTCCTATCCAACAATGCTGACACAATGATGTATCTCTTTCTAAACTAAAGATGCTCTTTCTGTACAAGACTAATACTTTCTGACTATATACTATTAAGTTAATTCATGCACCATGTCCATTCCATTTACGCATGGGAAATCCTAAAACATACTATTATCTGAAGTCTCTTATTTCAGAATAAGATAAATTATATTGCCTAGCCATATAATTTATGTTGTGTTTAAGAATGTCATTTTCCCTACCTACTTTTTTTCCCCAAACATTTACATGTATGCACATGCTAGAGGGGGTACAACATTTATTTTATGTTTGTAAAAGTCATCATTTAAATGAAGGGGACCATGTCCATTTCCTGCATGATAATAAGCTACACATGTTTGAAGTTCGACCAAAATTGTATTCAGTTAGCAGCCCTGTTCACATTGTAAGAGAATATATGCCAAAGGTTTCCCAGTTCAGTTTCTATTTACTTAACGTCAATAAAAGCTCAATGTTCCCGTTAAGGGCCAAGTGAATATACATAGGTGTTTAAAGTCATACCGTAGAGGTTCTCTGGACTCATATTGGACAGCATTAAGTTCTTCTGACAGGACTAAAACCTCCAGATCAGGACAGCACAATGAAGTCATGGGAATGGTGCATACTGGCCAGCATGTAAAGGCCTGATGTCTGGGGAGTAGATAAGTTTGGCTTCACTAGGCCACCAACATCCAAAACTGGTTTGACAGCGTGTGTTTGAATGTCCTTTAGAGAACGTAACGTTTTGAAGGTAGAGAGCCAACAACAGTAGGGTTCCATTGCAAATTATGTTTGTATTAAGTATGTAGTGCCATTTAACTTTTACTTGGACCATAAAGCCAAGTGCACAAACACGTCAGCCAAGTATTTTTCTTCATACAAATCTACTTTGGATGTTACTTATTGTGGGATTGTAGGAGTGACAGGCACTGATGGTGTTTCCCTCTCACAGACTTCACCCCTCTCTGACAATGCACATATCTCGCAGTAAGATGTTTTGGATTATGTTTCAAGAGCTGAAACCAAATGCTCAAATCTCTGGTGGTTATATTGAGTGTTTATTTAACAGAGTATGCCAAAACCAAAGGAAGCATTCATGATTTATCTCAGGTCTATTTGTCACCAAAAACATCTTTCTTCACACAAGACTAATTAAACATATCTACAGATAATATCACTGTTAATATCAATGCTACTGTGAATAAAACAATAAATTGAATTGATCTTTGTCCAGGGCAAAGTGAAAGCAACATTATAACATATTGTAACACGCCTTGTATTTGAAGTAACAGCGTGTGCATATGAAATCCTCTTTGTATATAAGCATACATGTATGACAATCAAATCTATCCCACCAGGTACACTTTGCATTAGTCATTGTCCGCTTGTGTGGTCGGCAGGAGCAGTAGCTCTTGTGGGATGACACATCTGCCTGACTTTCTGTAGTTGGTCATACTGCTTCCACAGACCACAGCTCTCCCTGACTCGTGCCTGCTCCAAAAGACCATTCCTGCTTAAAGGATCTTTATCTGAGATTTGAGTGGCATGCAGTATGTCAGCTCATTAATCAAAGGCGCACATTTAACAGGCGAGCTAGTCATCGCACAGCGGTGTATGCAGCTTTCATCCATTATAGCCATCACTCACCAAATCGGAGGACCCTGGGCTTGTATTACTGGCATGCAAGGTGCACCATGGATGAGTTGATGGTCCTCTGTAAAACAGTAAGTGAAGACAAGTGGAGTCCGTCCAACATAATCAGACTCTGACATCACTTTCCGGAATCGGACGGAGTCACTGCGAAAAGGAAAAATCAATAAATAATTTTCTTACACGCAAGGTCATGGATGTTCTAGCTATTACCAATACGAGTAACTTGGTTGTCACTGAATTGGTAGAACAATGAGATGCATACAGTTCTTTGATTCCATGAGGCAAACACCCAAATAGTTATTTGATTCATGTATATTTGTAAATGCACAATTAATTCAGAGATTTTGGGTGGATATTACTGCCAGCCACAAAGCCACTAATATCCATATTTCCTGGTTTAGCCTTTGGAGATTGAGCGTGGCTTATGATAACTGATTTATCATCCCAACGTTATACATTCATTTTAAGCTTTTGGCATGTGTCATGGAGTGAACAGCTGACAATAAGCTTTCTTCTTTTTTTCTCCTAATGACAACCTCTTGTTCCAAAATGCCCTTGGATGAGCTTTTTTTTACGACAGAACAGATAGCTAGTGTAAGATACTCTTTTCCAGCTGTCCTCCTAACTTTACCATTGCCAGTGTCTCTTGGCAAGCAAGCCATGATACAGTTTGATCAAACTGGTCAAATCAAAGTACATACAAACAGGTCTTTGACAAATGTCTCACTGCTCAATAGTGTATGAATATGTTTTCATGCCTGGGTGAGGCATAAACTGGATAATGACCCCCTTTCTTAACAATAATTTTTTCTAAGCGCAAAAACCCAAATTGTATATGCACACAAAATAAAAATGAAAAGTATTAGTAACATTATTAATATAATATAAATATAAATTATCAGCAATAATACATATTATTATTAATAAGTAACTATAATATACACACTGATTAACTGAATGTGTGATAATTCTTTCCTGTCTGGACCTGGCGTCCGATAAACAACAGAGAAATTCTGTAGAAAGACTAAGCAGTCATACCTCTCCTACCCACTGTAGCTAGCAGGTCTATGAAAGTGTTTGTGCAAGCGTGCACATGTGGAGGAGTGATACCAGGGGGGATACCAAAGTAAACACAGTCTATGTATGGGCTGTTTCCGGGCCGTATGGATGGCTGTGGCATGGGCGTACTCCTCCCAGGGCATGGCAGTTCTCAGCAGTACACACAGCAACATCTGTCAGTCTCCTGCGCACCATCACGGCCCTGTAAACTGCACCTCCCACTGTGAGGTCACTGGCACACCCACCCACACAGGCATGCCTGGTCACACCTTCATGTGTTACCTGGGCCCTCTTGAGCTTGCCCCCCCTCCTCCCCCTGTGCCATATCACAACCTCCAGGCCATTTTCCACATGAATCACTGCTGCTTTTTATCTGCTTGTATGCATCACCATAGTTACTATAACGCTTGCTATAAATCTTGTATGGCAAACGTCAGCCAGAGGTCATAAAGAGCCCACATTCCAAAACTGGCTGAAGAACACATTGTCCAGATGCCGCGTCTTTTCGCTATCCTCTGTGTATGAAATCTACAGGCTGGCAACCTCCCCCCCCCCGCCATCCCCCCCCCCCCCCCTCCCCCCTACACACACACAAACACTTAACCACATGTATATAGTATATACCATCTCAGGGTGTATGGTGCAACGGCAAACCTCTCACTTTCCCAAATGTGTCCATGTCCATCTGTGTCACACACTCAATTGCCTTCAGGCATCCCCATGGCAGCTAAGATCAACTTGAGCTGAACTAATCCCGATGCTTACGTCTTTAGCCAGTGGTGATGTACAGATAAAAACCTGAACTAGAAATAAACACCGACTGATGTCATGAAGAACAGACCAAATAGGAAATAGAGAGTGTGTGTGTGTGTGTGTGTGTGTGTGTGTGTGAGAGAGAGAGAGAGGGGGAGGGATTTAACATAGGTTAACTGCATAGCCAGAAACTTTACCTTTAACCAAATTACCTGGTGATGTCATCCAATTAAGGTAAGTGAATGCTTGATCCAATATTATTAAAATGTTTTTAATATTTTACAAGCATTGGCAAAACATTCTATTAAAATGAACTAAATACTATGACTATGAGAGAAAATAGGCCTGTCATTATGTTGCTCTCTATCTGAAACCTGCTAAATTTGGAGTTCAAGTTTGACTCCAGGCTTAAAGAGTCTCCTAGTGGTGAAAACATGTATAGCATTAATGAGCAGCCCATATGACCAGCCTAGATAAGGAGAAAATTGTATCTAGAACATTGTATAGCTTTGTTTGAATGTATAATATATTATGTAAATTAACTATATATCTGATCCACTGCTTCAACGGTATTTTATTTTTATTATCATTTTCAACTTTTGAAAGTGATAAATAACCTTCGTATGCCTACTGTGTGTTTTACTATTTTAATCTATATGAAATAGTGTATTGTAAGAGATAGCATTTTAACAAAAGACAGAATAATATATTAGAAACAAATGAGCTTTTACCGGAAACGACTGTTTGGACGCCGTGAGTCGCTGACATATTTCTCCGGTGATGGAAATTCGGCCCTGGAATGCATTTTTTTTCCAATGTGTGCGTCTCGAACGGACTGGACTGCCTGTGAGGTAAGACGATAAGTTCGTCCCTTTCGCTGTGATTGGCTGAAAAGTGGTCTTAGGAATGTCATCAAGCTATTTAAATAGCACGTATATCTATCTCCAGGTTAAGAACTAGAATAGTCTCAACGCAACGGCAAAGGACTGAGAGACTTCTGTAAATATAATAAACATTATAACCTAATAAACGAATGAAAAATTAGAAGGACGGAGAAACTAAGAACAACATTTTGAGGACAAGCAATCATTTTTTTAGACTAAGAAGGCGATTTCAAATATTTTTTTCTGGGGCATTTTCATTTTAAGGTTTGCAGTTTATATTTCCATTGTTTGTATGAAATGCAACGCTCTTTATAACTTGGTTATTATAATACACGACATGGTATTATACATTATTATAACATACGTGTATGCTTTTTACAGATAGCACATAATTTGACATAATGATGCTGTGTGGCGTCTATCTACTTTTGATGCTCTGGAATTGTGAAGGACGAATGGTCGCAGGTAGGTGTTATTTTGAACAATATGCCTATCATTTTTTTAAACAAATTACAAGTGTTGCCTTTTCATGCCATTCAATAACGTCACGATAATACATTTTGTCCACAGAGAGTGGGGATGACAATAGTGTTTATGATCTATTCGAACTTGCGGGGGTCAACAAAAGACATAACGGAGTTACATTGGTGAGAGGCGCGGATCCAAACAGCCCTGCGTACAAGATGCTCAACGCAGACCTTATACCTCCCGTTCCCGACAAAAACTTCAGTTACCTCATCGACTCCATCCAGGGGGACAGGGGATTCATCCTCCTGGTGAACTTGAAGCAGTTCAAGAAAACACGTGGGAGCATTTTTACTGTCGAAAAGACGGACGGATCCGGAACAATTTTCGAGATCATATCTAATGGCAAAAAGAACACGTTGGATATCGTCTACTCCTCTATGAACGAACGACACTTTGTGTCCATAGAAGATGCGAACTTGGCCACCGGACATTGGAAGAACATCACGCTTTTTGTGCAGGAGGACCGCGCGCAGCTTTTCTTGGGCTGCGAGGAAGTGAACGTAGCAGAAATGGATTTGCCAATCTACAGAGTGCTGTCCCGGGATGTTGCAGAGAGCGCACGTCTGAGAATTGGAAAGGGGGCTGAAAAAGACAAATTCATGGTAAATGTCTAAAGTCGTATTAAAAAATCACAATTTTTTATTATTAGCTATATTTAGGACAGAACATTCACACGAGTTGGTCCTTGAAAAAAATGTATTTTAGTTAAACAAAACATATCAAATGTATTTTCAGGGAGTGCTTCAGAATGTCCGCTTTGTGTTTGGGACCACCCTAGAGGTCATTCTGAGAAATAAAGGATGCGAAAGTGGAGGCAAGTCCAAATGAATTGTTCAACCATCAATACAGTATAGCGGATATACAACTGTAATACTGTACGCACCAAACTGTACGTGATAGTTAATTTGTCTTGCTTCATCCCGTTCATGCAGCCACATTGACTGATGTCATGACCCTGGACAACCCAGTCAATGGCTCTAGCCCTGCCATTAGGACTGATTACACTGGCCACAAATCCAAAGGTAAGGACCCTCAGGACTCAGGAGGAGACCATGAGCAATAGGCTAGCTACAGGGTAATGTATAAACTGCAAGGTCTATAACTTGACTCATCCCCTTGTGTGTTCAGATCTGCAGGCTGTGTGTGGATTCTCCTGCGAGGACATCGCTGGCATGTTTAAGGAGCTCAAGGGAATTGGTGTGGTGGTCAAACAGCTGTCCAATCAGCTCCAAATAGTGGTGAGCTCCACAGGCCAGCCGGTTCTGCTCTCTATCATCCTTTACTCAATCCTTTTTCCTCTCCTCTTTGACTTTCCACTTGACGATTTCTCAGTGCGTTTGTCGCCATAATGGCAAAGGCTCGCCAAATCCTAAATGAGACCCATGTGAATACACAAATACGCTTGGCTGTAATTTGCACTGCTCTACTTGAGTCGAGCAATGTCTTAATCACAGTGCCTGTGATTCACTCATATTGGAACATTGGCAATGAGAATATTTTCCATCCTTGCATTAAATATGCAGTTTTCCATCTCTCTCTCTCTCTCTCTCTCTCTCTCTCTCTCTCTCTCTCTCTCTCTCTCTCTCTCTCTCAGTCTCAGGAAAGCAACATTCTAAAAACCCAAATCAAGATCCACAGTGGCGTCTGCCACCACAATGGCATTGTGTACCATGACAAAGATAAGTGGAGTGTGGACAGCTGCACAGAGTGTACCTGCGAGGTAAGTGCCTTCACATCTGCTGGTAATATCTGTCAGCCAGGAACTGCACAAAAACATAATGTGATATAGCCATAACAGCCACTAGTGTTTATTTCTGCACCTCCCTCCATATTGTATCTACATTGATATGAAAGCCAGCAAGTGACTTCTGTATAGCTGCCAACAAGCAGCATGGGGCATTTGTACCCTATTATTGTAACAATGGGTATTTGTGTAATTAGATACATGCTAGACTGGATTTTAGTCAAGTTTTCATTCCACACAGCAGGAGAAGATTAGCCCTGAGAAGGGTCCTCTAATTGTTCTGAAACAAGTAGCATTACATTTCAGTGTTGTCCTTGTGGAGGCCAGCCAGCATCCCTGTGCTAATGGAACTGTTCCTCTCCACAGTACGCTGTCACTGTGTGCCACAAAGTCTCCTGCCCTCCGGTGGACTGTGTTAATGCCACGGTGCCTGAGGGGGAATGCTGCCGTCAGTGCAATACACGTAAGCGTCGCTTCAGAGGAACATGTTAATTGATATCCCTCCGGGGGCCTGTCTACCAAAGCGGATAAGTGTTCACATTGGATGCCCTCCCCCCCCGCCTCCCCCACTCCCCACACTTACAGCCAGTGACTTTGCAGAGGACGGCTGGTCCCCCTGGTCTGAATGGACCCATTGTTCGGTGACCTGCGGCCGGGGTATCCAGCAGCGTGGGCGCTCCTGCGACCGCCTCAACAGCAAGTGTAACGGCACCTCTGTGCAGACCCGAGACTGTTACCCCCAGACGTGTGACAAACGCTGTACGTCACCTGACCATCATTATTGGTTACCACTGTGTTCTGTCCTATTGTGCAATACTGACTGTTGGTGTTTTCACAGTCAAACAGGATGGCGGCTGGAGCCACTGGTCTCCCTGGTCCTCATGCTCTGTCACCTGTGGGGAGGGTGTCGTCACCCGTATCCGCCTCTGTAACTCCCCCACCCCTCAGATGGGAGGCAGGGAATGCCAGGGAGAAGGACGGCAAACGGAAATCTGCAACCAGACAGCTTGTCCGGGTGAGTTGAGCCGTAACGCAGTAGCTCAGCCTGCGTAAGCCTCTTGAGCCAGGAGCACGTTCCGTGAGATAAACAACCGTTCCTTTACAGTCAATGGAGGCTGGGGACCCTGGGCACTGTGGGACACCTGCACCGTGACATGTGGTGGAGGACTTCAGACTCGTAAACGCCTCTGCAATAACCCCGCCCCCAAATATGGAGGGAAGCACTGTGTTGGTGATAAAGCCGTGTCGCAATTGTGCAACCGGCAGGAGTGTCCTATTGGTAAGAGTGAGCAATAATAATGTCTGAATATTAATGATATGTCCCCATTACACACACACACACACATACACACACACAAACACAAAATATCTCGGTTTAGACAACTACTAAATACATTTTTTTAACAGATGGTTGCCTGTCCAACCCCTGCTTTGCTGGTACTACGTGTACAAGTTTCCCCGATGGCTCTTTCAAGTGTGGCAGGTGCCCAGTTGGCTACACAGGGAATGGCATCACCTGCAAGGATATCGATGAGTGTAAAGAGGTCCCCGATGCCTGTCACACACAAAGCGGCGTCCACCGCTGTGAGAACACTGAACCAGGTTACAACTGTCTACCCTGCCCCGCGCGTTACTCTGGTCCTCAGCCATTCGGAAGAGGAGTGGAACAGGCCACCGCCAAGAAACAGGTGTGAACTGGTTACTTTGTAAAGGCTCCATAACATTCCATTGTCAAACTCTCATTTTTGACGGCCTATTTTCCCCTTTCAGCTGAGCATTCCATAAAAGAAATGTCTATACACGCACTTACTTGATTGCCTATCTTACTGGAATTGGGAAAATAGGTCACACGACAGTTGTTTCAAACCTGAAATCTGGCTTGTTTTACATAGTGCTTTTATCAGAGTGGACTTTTGACTTACAGTACATGTTTTTCAAAGCCAGACCGGCCCTTTCGGTCCAATTTCTTCATAATACACCATTAACCACGACACTAGAATCTTATGACAGGGGTCCTTTAAATGTATAGCTCTCGCACATTCTAATTCTCAAACCTTTTTTACATTTATTTAGGTTTGCACACCTCGTAACCCCTGTCGAGATGGCAGCCATGACTGCAATAAGAACGCCAATTGCATCTACCTGGGTGTCTTCTCCGACGCCATGTTCCGCTGTGAGTGCAGGCCAGGATACGCCGGAAATGGACACATCTGCGGAGAGGACACTGACTTGGACGGGTGGCCCAACACCGACCTGATGTGTGTAGAGAACGCCACTTACCACTGCAAGAAGGTAGCCAGATCCTACGTGGACCAAAATGCACAAACCCAAGACCGCCTACTTCCTCACTATGTTTGTGGCGATAGCCTTGCTAACCAGTCCTAACCTGTCTGCCTGCAGGACAACTGTCCAAACTTGCCAAACTCTGGTCAGGAAGACTACGACAAAGATGGCCAGGGTGACGAATGCGACCATGATGACGACAACGATGGAATCCCTGATAATAGGGTGAGGCATCTTTGGAACTGTTTTTTCCTCACCAGGCAGACGTAGCAGTCCGTACTAGAATAATTACGGGAATTAGGGAAAACACACAAGCCTTTATATACTGTAGGAGAATGCGTGTGGGCTTGAAGCCAGAGACAATGACAACCAGAGTGTTTTCAAGTGAAATTTGGATTGATTCAGTCTTGAAAAATGCCGTGGTACTGTATGTGAATACTAGGTTTCTGAGTTTGGGAATATCAGCTCTGACATTTTGCATTACGACTGACTTGAGCCATTCTGTTGTGCCCATGATCGTTCTCTTTGTGCCGCTTTAGGACAACTGCCCACGGGTGTACAACCCTGCCCAGTATGACGCAGACCGAGACGATGTCGGGGATCGCTGTGACAACTGTGTGTTTGAGGCCAACCCTGACCAAACAGACACAGACAACAATGGGGAAGGCGACGCCTGCGCCATTGACATTGACGGAGATGGTAAGCAATGTTTAGGATGGGGGGGGTGGACAACAGCATGTGGGATGTGGGTTTGGTCCCTGACATGTGATAGTGTTGAGCAGGAAGCTTAAACACCTACCTACTCACTGTGCACTGTGTCACTTTGGATGGAAGACGTCCACTGCGTTACACGGTTGTTGTTCTTTTCATTCTGCAGGCATTCTGAACGAGAATGACAACTGTCCGTACATTTACAATGTGGACCAGAGGGACACAGACAGGGATGGGGTGGGAGACCACTGCGACAACTGCCCTCTAGAGCACAACCCTGACCAGGTACGCTCACATCACACTTTTCCATTATTACAGAATTCCCCCTCTAGATACTCAGATTGCACCTGTGGTCTGCTTTATTGAAAGAGAGGAATGTGTACATTTTTGAGAAAAAAAGAGTGAAAGTCTTTTCAGCTGCTATGAATGCCTGAGTATAATCCTGCCAAGGTGCTAGAACACTGAACACTTGTCTGGAAAGATATAGCTAGCATATGATAAAAACAAGGGGCAACATTTAAGAAAAAAGTGAAGAATAGCTGCTCCAATATGGAGACTGATGAAATTGATGCAATGTATTTGATTGAAGACAAGCACTCCATAGTTTAAGAGTCTTTCTGTGAGAATTCTCACAATAAATGAACCCTGTTCCCCCACACAGATTGACTCTGACTCAGACCTTGTGGGCGACAAATGCGACAGCAACCAGGATATTGATGAGGATGGCCACCAAAACAACTTGGACAACTGCCCGTATATCCCCAATGCCAACCAGGCCGACCATGACAAAGATGGCAAAGGTGACGCTTGCGATCACGATGATGACAATGATGGCATTCCTGATGAGAAAGACAACTGCAGACTGGCCTTTAACCCTGACCAGCTGGACTCTGATGGTGAGTCACTTTCTACTCAACTATAAAACATACAAATCATTAATTTGGCATCAATGCCCTTTTGTTCTACAGAAAACATGGATTGTTAGCTTGTCTGTATGGATTGTACAATGTATTTAACATATCTATACACCTTTCTTTACTCTCTCAGGTGATGGCCGTGGTGATGTGTGCAAGGATGATTTTGACCAAGACAACGTGTTGGACATTGACGATGTGTGTCCGGAGAACTTTGCCATCAGTGAAACAGACTTTCGCAGGTTCCAGATGGTTCCCCTTGACCCCAAAGGAACATCCCAGATTGACCCCAACTGGGTGGTCCGTCATCAGGGCAAGGAGTTGGTGCAGACCGTCAACTGTGACCCAGGCATTGCGGTTGGTAAGTAGCACAGAGATAAATGGCTCTACTTGTGTGTGGACATTTACACAGTGTTAGTCATCGCATTGCAAATGGTCAAATAGGAAGCAGCTGTTAGCCAACTCACACATCTTCTGTTGTGTTCCAGGTTATGATGAGTTCAATGCGGTGGACTTCAGTGGAACATTCTTCATCAACACTGACAGAGATGACGACTACGCTGGATTTGTGTTCGGCTACCAGTCCAGCTCGCGTTTCTACACTGTGATGTGGAAGCAGATCACACAGACGTACTGGGATCTAACCCCGACAAGAGCTCAGGGCTACTCTGGCCTGTCCATCAAAGTGGTGAACTCCACCACCGGGCCTGGTGAACACCTGAGGAATGCTCTCTGGCACACCGGAGACACAGCAGGACAGGTAGGATTCACTCTTTCACTGCCTCCCAGATTATATGATATTAGGATGAAGATGGACACTTTTCTCATTGGGCCAGTTTCACTTCTCCAGGTGCGTACTCTGTGGCACGACCCAAAGAACATCGGCTGGAAGGACTTCACAGCCTACAGATGGCATCTAGTCCATAGACCCAAGACTGGACTCATTAGGTGACTCCATTCATCTCCAAGGAACACTCCTCTGTCATCAATGAATCATTGAATCAATCACTTTCAAAGTCTTGATGCACCTAATGTTTTCCTATTCTTTGTTTAGGGTGGTGATGTATGAAGGCAAGAGAATTATGGCAGATTCTGGCAACATTTATGACAAAACATATGCTGGTGGAAGACTAGGCCTGTATGTGTTCTCCCAGGAGATGGTGTACTTCTCAGACCTCAAATATGAATGCAGAGGTATGTCCTCTTAACAGCACTACAGTGAAGTTTTCATATGAAAAGCAGTTGTACTTTTATGACACAGTCATTAGTGAGGATGCAGGCCAATTGTAAAGTGGTTTCTCTTGTGTTTCAGATACATAAACAGACTGCATACATGCTGCCAGAAGACCATTTACAAATATTTAATTGGGACATGCACATAAGGAATGGAGAGCTGGATGGATGTGAGGTAAACTGACCTCAGGACAGCCATTTGAGAGTTCTATGATGATTCTGCGCCACTATACCATACACAGACTATAAGGATAGCAGAAACCAACCCTCCCAGTTTCTCACTCTGTTTGGATGAGGATTGCAATGCACTCCTGAACCATATGGCATTCCTCGCTGAGGGAAGGGCGGGAGGGGGGGGGGGGGGTTGGGGGCTGAGATTTACTTTTATACTTACATTTTTATCTGCTGTGGACTAAAAAGACTTAATATGAAGAAAACAATTGGGTTAGGCTGGGCCAATAGTGCACCTTGAAGGAACTGAGGGACCATGGACTGTATGAACTGACTGTTACTATCTAGAGTGAATGTTGCCTCTGTGTGTGTGTGTATGTGTGCGTGTATTTGAGAGAGAGAAAGTGAAAGGGTTTCCCAAGAAGAGTGAAGCAATGAAGATTTTGTTTTTTTTAACCCCATATCATTCACGCAAATACGAGTTGAGAAAATCAAGGCGTAGGGCTGTCCCCAAATAATATCCAGTCATGACAGGAAAGATCCCTATGAGAGCCATAGAAAGCACAAACTCCAGGACAGTACAGGGCCCCAAAGCAGGTATAGAGAGCTTTGGGATAAAATGTTTTAGCAGACAATGTATTTATATGATACTGTATGTTTAAAGTTGAACTGAAAGTGTCAAGGGACATAACTAGCAAGGGCCAGTCAATTTCCTGCAACGAGTGGACCATTATAACTATGGCTGTACATAAGATCATATTTATTTAGTCACCAGAAATACATTACATTTCAGAAATGTCTTAATTATTAACCTATCAATACCAGTAATGTATTTAAAAAAAAACTGGAATCCTGAAAACTATTTGAAGCCCTCGCATAGCAAGGTACTAAAATCTATTCGGAAACTAAAAGAAACAAGAAATCAAAACATTCCTCTGCACAAGATGCAGGCCAGTGTGCCTAGGCATGCATGTGAAACTCAAATGGAAACCCTTTTTGTACAAATATTACCTCATTATTACTTGTATTTGTATTGAGGTCAAGACGAGAATATCTTTTCTTAGCAGCAAAGTAAAAATTAGTTTAGTATTTTATTAAATTTTCTATAAAGATTTTAGTACAATCATTTATATACTGTATATAAGATATTTTTGTAGCAAAAACAGGCCCAACAGGAACATAATGGATAACATATATGTTGTGCTTTATATAGTATGCCCTGTGAATTATTTTTGTAAATTATTTTGTTTTATGTTAAGATGATGATTTTTGTAGAAATTTGCTATTTAAATAATTTATCAATTCTGTCTGTATAAACTTGTTTGCACACTGACATGCGGATGTCTGATGTTTTGTTTGAATTATTATTACAATAAGAAAGCTGTTCTATAAACATTTGTATGATTGTTTTTACACAAAAATGCTGTTTATACTCCTACCAGTTATTTTGTAATGTCAACGGAACAATAAACATGTCAGGAAAACTGTCTTCTTGTGTTTCCAAAGAAATATTAAAATATCTCAGATTTCAGGCCAATGCTTATATGTCAAACATTCCTGCTACTCCTTAAGAAAATGGAGCTTGACTATATGTAATGTAAAGTAGAATGCAGTCTAAAGTAGCTTTTCAGAAGGAGAAGCCTTGGCAGTCAACAGAAGAAACCCCAATTACAGAGAACCATCCACATTGCTTACTTTTTTCAGTTTTCATCATTAAATACTTTTATCCTTCTTCATGAATAGTGGATATAGTTAATATATATATATAAGCATTATATTTTACATTTTAAAATAAATGTACTGAAGTTATACTGAATTCATATAAGCTAATAGTATCTAATTTCTGTGAAAGATGTGTGACTATGACATATTGTCTGGAAACAGCCCCGAGAGGTAGTTTTAGACCTTTTTCAGGGCTTTACTAGCAAAACCAGACAGGCCCAGTTTGGGAAAAGATTCCTTAAATCAGAACTTACATCATTCTTATAGAATGAGGTCAGTAAACAAGATATCACCCCTAATGTACATTATTTCCACTTCTCTAAATGAGATGATAGACTATACAGAATATTAGCTCCTGGAAATTGGGTTATATAATGGCTCGGATTACACACAATGTCTATGACGACTACTGTACATACATTCAACATGCAGTATTTATTTCTTCAACGTTGCCATAGTCCATGAATACAGTTGAGACTAATCGATGTGATTATAATCCTAGCAAGGATGTACAGTACTGTGATATATTACATTCTAAGCAAGGTATGAACAGAACTGTTTGGGTTAGGCAAAGGTCTGTTTGTGATCTGAAATCTAGCCTTAGGTTGCTGTGTTAACTCTTGAACACAGTATAGAGGGCTTAAAAGGTGCCCGAGCTAAGGCTATGCCTTTGACACCGAAAGATCACCCGGTCAATATGTTTTGAGTCCCCTGGAATGTCAAATAATTCCTGCATCTCTGAGTTAAGAGCATGGGGTCAGAAATGTGTGTGCGATTGGTGAAGTGAGAACTATAGCCCCCGTGCTCGAACACAGGAACCACTGAAAGATTGGCTGGGGGCCAGCCAGGAGCAGAATTTAGCTGGTCAAATAGGATACATATCAACAACTCCACTAAACTTGTAACAAGCCCAAGTGATACTTTCTCAAAGCCCTTATGTACCCATTGTGGGAATCCAGCCTGGCCACGAGCGAAACATTACAATTTGATAAAGTTTAAATGTCTGTATTGAGTGATAGTTGAATATAAAGTATAATGCATACATAATTATACTTGGTTGGCATTTGACGCTTAAATAGAACATTGTATTTGTGATGTATGCATTATTCTCTACAACTCCACTTACACACAACACTTCTTGGGCCTTGTCCAAGTAGGGTACATTTGAACTAATCTTGTCCCACTCTGAACCTGATCACCTATGGGGCAAGGAATGAGAAGAATGCTTTGTATATTAGGAAAGAGTGTTATTCACCCTACTGGAACACATTATGGTCCATTGTTACCTTTGACAACCATATAACATATGTGACCAAACAGTCCTCACCCTAACACTTGGAGCATGTGCTTTCTTCTAAACCAAATTATTTATTTTGTGGACCCATAGCGAAGCAATCATAGAAACCACAGAGGATTGTCTTCAAATACGCTTCAAATTTCAAACAATATACGGGACAATTCTGAAAGATTCCGCTATTACTTTATATAACATGTCACATAAGAAGTATTTTACTCTTAAAAGTAGACTGTTAAAAGTAAATACTATAAAAAAGCAGTAAAAAAAAAAAAAAGTATATGCTCATACAGTTGCCATTCTCAAAAATGTGATCGCAAGAGCTTCTTTTTCTAAAGTCCATCAGTGTCAACACATTCCCCATCGATCACTCTCTCTTGCCCATTGACTTTGGTGCCAGTGGCTCAGTGACCAGGTCTTCAGAGATTGCACGGCTTATTGTCAAGACACTGTCCTCTCCATGGGGATCCAATGGACTGGTGTGTCCAGATCCCATTTGCTGGTACCAGCTCTGTGACAGCTGACACTGCTCCAGCAGCACAAGCAGCTGCTCCTCTGCTAGGCTTGGTGACTCATTCTGGATGGAGACATGAATACTGTACATATTATGCATGTATACATACACATGCATACAGGTGCGCATAGTGGATCATGCAGTAAGTGCATATACGTTCTATTAGTCAATATGGTTAGCATTTGTGAACACACGTCTCTCTAACACACACACACACACGGACACACACAGAGACACACAGAGACACACACACACACACAAACACCTGTGAGAGTCGAATGAGTTCACACATCCTGTCCTGACCTAACTTCAGATACATCGCTGCTTGTAACTCCGTGAAGACCTTTCTCACAGTTATTATCATTACGTCTATATCTCGATGTATCGCAATGACACTTCTTCAGTGCTATCTGACTGGTGTACTGCACCAGCGTGAAGTTCCCTTGCATAGAGATGGATTCCCTGCTTCCCCATCAGTACTTGTTCAGTTGGACATTGTTCAGTTGGACAGTTGCTTTTTTGTACTGGTAAGCCTCCTTGTCTTCATGGGGATTCTTCTGAGACTTCTTGTGAGTTCCAGGAGAACAGCCAACTTCAAGGAACTGTGTTATAATGAGGACAGCAATCGGAATTTCAGAAGAAAATATATTTTACTGTGAGCGGTATCCCAGAGTGAGCCATTTGGCCACTACAACCATAATTTCATCTTGGAAATGTACTTTTATGTGCATATTCTTTCCTTTATCTTGCAAATACAATAAGTTGCTTCTTTAGTTGAAAAATAGTCTTTAAACAAATTTCCTGGTAAGAGTACATCATTATTTTGTTTAGGCAGCTGCAATTTTAAAGAGTCCTATCCCTAAAAAGGATACTCTTGATATGAATTTATGTCATTTATGTTTGGAATATAATTTTTATATGGATTAAGTTAATTCCTTTATTTAACGAATATGATAAAAAATGGCTTAGTTGAAAATAAGTGTCCAAATTTCCTAATAAGAATACACTAGGAAATGCACTAAAATGCTATCAAGGAGCATGCCTTTAAACCTGCCATGTCAATAGCACCCATGTTCATGATTCTCTCTACAGGTGCTAGATACTCATTTACTATTCCTGTCAGCCCTATGCTAGTGGTACCCATCTGAGTCTTGACACAGACTATGGCCTTGTATTTACACTGCAACCCGGTGCCTCACTCAAGACAAATTCACACATTCCTGTGTCTCGTCTTTCCCCCGCAGGACAAAGCTAATACTCTATATAGATCGTCTGCATTACTCCTCTGACCCGTTTGCCCCCAGACACTCCTTAGCCTTCTAGCCAGGACAAAGTTGCTGATAAGCATCGCTCCCCACTCGAACCTGAAACATGTTCAAAGTTTTCCGAAGGTAATGACCCCCCCTTAAGATAATGATGCCCGTGGGTGTTGTCCATTTATGAACTTAGTAATTACCAGCACTGGTGTCTTCTTATTAGAATGACAGCAGGCTAATGTCACCAATCTAACCTTAATGCCACCTGCTGCTGTGATGGTAGAACATAAACCACCCCCTACCTGTAGACTTGACCTTCACCTCTCAATGACCGAAGGAGATGAAAAGAGCTGTAGCTTTTTAACTAGCATGTCTGTGTGTGTGTGTGTGTGCGTGTGTGTGTGTGTGTGTGTGTGTGCGTGTACAGTAATACATTTGCCAGGTGTACTCAAAATGTAATAAAAAAATCATCTGTGATGTAACAGCAACCTCTAAGACATAAATAAGACTCTACAGTAACTCGAGCTGTACACAATTGAATCTGCTGGTCATTTGCAGCAGTAAGCATGCCGCCATTTAAAGTGTTTCGTGAACTAGGCAATAAAACCGTTTTTCACTGATGTGTATATTAATGCCCAAAAGTACCACTAATCAATACCAGACATTGTTGACATGGAAAATATACGTGAGCCTTTCTTATGGAGAAACAGGTGAGGGACATTAACCCCGGTTCTCTGAAACCTTAGTTCAGTATTTCCACCATGTCATGTCGAATGCAGAGTGAACTTGTATCAAAGCGTCTGACTTCAGGTACAGAGTGTCTAGCCAGACAGTTCAGTGAATGATTGATATGTGTTCCATGCTCCTGCATGTCTCTGGCCTGTCTCTACAGCAGCTGTTGAGCAACAGTGTTTGAGCTGCTTCAGTCCTTTTCAGTCCATGGCTCTGCTAGCAGCCCAGATACCACATCTATTCCAGAAAATATCAGAATAAAGTGCTGCGTTGACATGAAAACAATCCAAACAAGGCTTTTGCACATAGGTGAGAACATGGACATCAAGCCAAGTTAGACACTTGTAACACACAACAACAGTAATACAGTACATAAATATTCCTGAGTGATTAAAGCTTCTAAACATTATTCCAATATTTTAAGCCTGGGAGTTTGTTATCCAAGCAGGCATATTTGCATTGGACTATCTATTCTGTGTGATTTCCACATGCAGCCCCCAGTCAAACTCGAGAATGCAGGTGGTCAGTGTGGAGCAGGCTTTGGCAGACTTCCTCCGAGCCATACATCCTTTCAGCAGAGACATGTGAAATACAAGGCAACAGCTCCATATTTAGCCCTAATGCTTCCTGTTAGGAAAGGTCACGTGCCTTACTGAGAGCTTACCTGCCAGACTATTAAACTGTAGCCTATAGCTGTAGCACAAAACACAGCAGTACACAGAACATCTGCTTATCAAGCAAGCCTACAATAATAAGGGAATAATGAGGGAAGAGAGAACACATTATAATGTTGTGGTTAACGTATAATGAAACTATTCAGATGCTAGCTGGATACAATAATATATAGAGGTAAAATGTGGTAAAATATATGGCAAATTGCTATTATTATTATTGAAAATGGTGAAACCAACCAAACAAGTACCAGTGCCAACAGAATAATATGAGACCCATTCAATGTGCTGCTATGAGTATCTCGAAAAATAGTCAGTTTCTGTATCAGAAGGTTACACTACACTATAGTAGCAGACACATGGCAATGTTTCTGACATGTACTGTATGTTATTTTGATTCTGCTAGGCTAGGGTATTAATCCTCCAGTAGCATCCAACATAACCCCCAAATCATCCTTAACCCAGATGGTTATACAGACTCAAAAGTGTGTTTTCCAAGTCTGCCATCTACCTTCCATACCTGTAGGCTTTGTCATGCCATTAGCTTTTCAGTGTGAATCTATCCCATACATCTCTGTCTGGTCTATGAAACATATGGGGAAATGGGAAACTTCCAACTTTTGTTAAGTGATATACCTTTGTTCTTGGTGTTAAAATACATGGTGCAACAGTGACAAATCCCTTTCTCTGTTTTCATTTGGATTTGATACATCATAATTTTGGCGGGCTCTACATGGCTCATGCCCTTCAGGCAGGGAGTTGGGTTGCTTTTCTTAAAAACAGTGGTGGGGTGCTGACCTCGGACCTTTAGAACGAGGCAACGTTTGTTAGCCACGGTCTCGATTATCCACCAGAAGATACAGTACATTTAGAAAATACCAACGCCGCTCTGCCTTCAAGCTATATGCCTCACTACAGACTAGCTCACCATTAGTCTTCTACACACCCAGGGGTTCAAGGCCAGTTTAACACTATAGCGTGAGCTGCTCCTATTACAGGGCCAAGGGCTCCAGTCACATACCTCAGGTTTCTGACAGACAAATCTGCTAAAAGAGAGGCTACGTCTTCATTCTACAGTGCGGCCTGTCAGATTAGATGAGTCGATGCTATTATATAATATAGTCTAGCTACCGTACCTTAAAGTTATTGTGCAATCAGTTAAGGAACTTTTGACATTTTTGTGGGAGCTTGTTAAAATCTATTATTAAATACACTACTCTAATTACGTCGGCATCTTGTATACACATAACGTTTACATTCTAGATTATTTCATATTACTGGGCTCCGCTCATTTCCATATTAAAGGATGCATTATAATCAGTCAATTTTCAGGTTAAATCATACAATCATATCTGAAAAATGCAACCAAAATGACAAATGTTGAATCTGGTTAAATCGAATTTTAGGTCAATAGAAATATAAACATCTGGCGACTTCCACTTTTTTGCTATGACAAACTAAAATGAAAACATTTAGTTCTGATTAACATTTAGTTCTGATTGCCTTCCAGTAGGGATCCTGGCTAATGCTGACCTGTTTACACTGGAAGTGCCATGCCCAGGGTTATCCGACCTTACGGTACGTGGCAAGGCTGGGTATCCTGCTGAAGTTCACCTTTGAATTCTGCTAAATAAGATGACATGAAAGTGAGCAACAGACTAATATACTGTAACTATCCATTTGTTTTAGTTTAGGAAAAGCTTCATCACACAATGGAATACAAATTGGGCTCGGACAGTTGTTTCTATCTTTACAATTGCTTTCTTTGTACGAGGAATGCCTAAGTTCTGCTGCAAAGTGAACTGATATCACAGCAGGGAAAGATGGGAAATATGAGCTGAAGTTAGAGATCCCTTGGCAAAGAAAAGGGTTTCAAAGAGTGTAGGGTTTGGGGGGAGTGACGTGCATTTGTGATGTAGCTGAAACCAATACAGTTTTAATTAATAAAATATTGCAAAAGGGTGAGAGAAGATGATTTCACATGTTACACAGACACAGCTTGGTATAGCTCATCTCTGGGCATCCATCTCTGTATTGCATTTTGAAGATCGCCTTCAAACACTTCCACTGAAATGTGTTCTACTCCAGTATCAGCTCAGACTAAACATGTTTGAGGGAGAACATGTTCCTCTCCATTCTGAAGGTATCTGGATCCAATGTTGATTCTATCCATTCTTGGTATAGTTTATAGTCATATTTTACTTTGGTAAAACACTGTCATTTTACAAATACACACACCTCATGTAACCTGTTCTCAAAATAAACATAACTCTGGCACTAATGCTTTTTCCTCCACTCTTCATCAAGTGTAGGCAGACCATTTCTCTCTCTCTCTCTCTCTCTCTCTCTCTCTCTTGCTCTCTCTCTCTCTCTCTCTCTCTCTTTGATATACAGTAGTATTGCAGTGTGTGTGTATGTGTATAAATACACAAATATGATAGGCTTCACATTTTTACAGTCAAATTTACGCATTTATGTGTCATCTGTTAACTCTAAATTAATCTAAATAACAAATTAGCCTTTCTTCCTGAAACTATCTGAGCTGCACACGCATCCACTACAGTAGCTGGTGCATTACACTTAAAGTGGGCTGCAAGAACAATTATGTGAAGAAATATGTGAGTACAAAGTAAGATATTTTATGACCTGTGAAATTGTTTCAAATGAGCTCCCAGACAAATTCCATACAATTAAATCTATTTCAAAGACTTGAAACACTACGAATATACACTAAATGACCATGAGAATAAACTTACATTGTACTCATTCACTGACTTTTAATATCTAGTGATTTAGAAACATAGAAATTGCTACAACACAAAGCTAAGTGTAATGAGCGTGTCACAGCACCAGCAGTTAAGGCTTAGTGGTTTTGTTGTTTCGTGATCATGATGTGAGAACAGCTTCCTCACGAAACATGACATAATTAGCAAAGAAATTCCACTTTTCTTAATTAAGTCGCCATTGCATGGCAAGGAGCCTTCTTTGGTGTAAGGGTGTGGTAGTCTCTCTTGACTGAGAAGAACGTCTTATGTTTATATTAAGCATGCATACATCATACTGTGGTTAAACTCTGAGGGGGAAAAGCAGTGTAAGGGAATTATTTATTTGGAGTGAACTGCAATGTCGTGACCAAGCACACCCATTTTCTGCTGTACAAAGTCAAACATAGGTGACAATTAAGATAGTGTAAGTTGCGTTTAAAATAAAGCTTTGTTTACACACTTTTCTGTTGTTGATACAATATTGAAAAAGACCAGTAACTAAATAAAGAAATAAAACGAGTGACTAACTGAAGCCTGAGCCTAAAGAAATATTTCATCACCATATTCAACAATATCTGAAAGTAATTTGGGTTCATTTCTCAGCCATGACTTTTTCTATGTTCTACTGTGTGTGTGTGTGTGTGTGTGTGTGTGTGTGTGTGTGTGTGTGTGTGTGTGTGTGCGCACATGAGTGTAAGTGTGAGTGTAAGCGTGAGTGTAGCTGCCTTTAACTCACAGTTCTCTCCTGGCCCATGTTCAGTATTACCAGCTGCTTCTGGATGTCGTGTAGACGTAATTTCTGCTCTCTCTCTTCCCTCAGATGCTTCAGGACCCCCTCCCCCGGCGGTGGGGTCCTACTGGGGTCCCGGTTAGCCACCAAGGCTTCTTCCTCCTGACACAGAACGGGATGTCAAAAAGAAGCTCAAAACAGGCCAATACTTATTATCATATTATCACGAGTATCATGTGCATATAACGTTACCACAGTGTGTCACTATATGACTCACTGTGCATAGACACTGGTTATGATATAGTGCTTTGCTGTACACGCAAACAGTGAAAACAAATGCTTGTGGAAAGAGCTGTAATCAATTACCCAGTAGTTGATGTCCAATATAAATAAGGCACTTACGGAATTTACATTGACTATTTTGACACATAGCTATATCTGCGTCCAAAGAAAACTATGAATATGGAATGTTGAATCAGCTACCGATGGTTGATAAACGAGAGGCCCAGTATAGGAACCAAAGTATGGAACTGATTTACTGGAATGTTCTGGACAGGAGTTTTCAGTGCCACATTGCATATAATTACACATCTACAACTTCCCAAAATAAATCAATAGTCTGTCACACAGCCATCCACAACTTGTGCCTTCACTGTAACTTAGCCTACATAGATTCTGCACATGTAATGTTCACAGCATGTTGCAGTTCTTAAACGTGTGGACACATGGGGGTCCCAAAAAGAAGAATTTCCTCTACACGGAAGATATTGACAACATTAAAACAAATACACCCCCACTGAAAAAAAAAAAAACCTTATGTGACCCTTTGGAGGGGTCCTGAGGCCTATGACCCCCACATGTGCTAGGGGTAAATTATATAACCCACACAAACCACACGCAGACAAACTCTTTCTTGACAGGTTGTGATGGAGAAGGTATGGCAATAAAAACAGTCTTTACCACTGACCAGTGCTACAGTATAAGGCTGCATTCACCCCTCCATATATATAATAGCACTACAAAACTAGTTGGTTGTGGGGGATGTTGCTAAGGACGGAGGTGATTTTGGGTGTCCATCCAGTGCTGTGCAGTTGAAATATCTATCCTTCTCAGTTAGTCTACATGCTTAGCATCCAACGAATGATCTAATAACACTAACATGTATGGATATTTTTTAAAATGTAGATATGTTCATTTAAAGAGACTAGCTTATGGGCTAACAGCGACCAGAGATGGCCGGATCCAGTACAAATTATGAATTAACTGAGAGTTACAAAATATTTTATGACACATTTATGGTCGGATGTAATCTTAGTTGCGCTAATGGGAGATCTCAGGGAAGTATCCGGTTGACACGTTTTCCTCTTAAATAGTACTCTACATTCATTTTATGCATGCAAATATATTTTAACTTGAAACCTTGTATGGTATGCACTGATCTTTCATTTCAACATGTTCTTTCCAAAACCGTTGCTCTGATGTGTGTGGCCTCACCTACCGATGCCTTGAACATGTCAAAGAGAAATAATGCCAGCTTCTATCTGAAGCCTGATTTAAGTGGTCCTTATTGCCCTTCAGTTGTGACAGCCTCATCCAGTCTATGAAAACATGGACCATGGTGGGAGCAGGCTTCTGCCATGCATCAGAGCACGAAACGCAACACACCAACCATGAAAAATACAAATTAAAGTCTAGTTTTACCAAGTGCCACCACTAAGTGCACGTTTCTAAAAAAAGCCAAAATCTTTGAGAGAGACGGTTTATTTAATTTGAACGAGACAGCTTTTCTACCCAACATTTCGTGAACTATAGACAGCAGACTACAAACTCATGTGCGAGGCAGTTTTGATAAAGCCCCTTAGATGACTAAATGCTTGTGCCATTTGATGTTTGTGTTAATATATTATAGTACAAGTGAGTTTCTACCTTTGTACAATCAACTTGAGTGGTGCATCACAAATGTGGCTAAGACAAGACAACCAACAGTTTAGAGCCATCACCTTAGGCATTGGCATTAGTACATAGCAAATCTAACTTTCTCTGTTCTGGTGCCAGTCAAATCTTAGCAGTGATTCATTTATTATGGGACTTAAGGAACAGACATCCTTGACCATAATAGACTCCAGTTATTGTGTGTGTGTGTGTGCTGTTTTAGTGTGCCTAGTAAGAGGTCTTTGATTTATATTACTGGAATGTTTGATAGCTGGAACTCATTGAGGGTAAGATGATTTCCAAAGAGACCGTGTCTAGCCTTGTTGTGTATATTGTCATGATGTGTAATACATGTCGTTTGCCACTAGGGGCGTTTTAGCCCCATGGACTCTCCCTGTGTACCAGGATGTCCTCTGTACTTTATGTCACTTTCCACTACTGAGGTAGGATTTAAGTTTTACATGGATAGTTTTACATGGAAAAATCAGAGTAGGATTTAGAAAATCAACAAACCCACTCCCTGTTCCTCTGCTTATAGAGGTAAGGGCTATCAGCCATAGCAGGTATTCTCAGCGTATATCACTCAGTGGTAGCTTACCGGATGTCTATGGATATTCTAAGAAATGACACTAAATGTCCAGTCAACCAGTTTTAGTAGTAGTCGTTTTGTATACAACACATACACATTTCTTAGGGTTGCATCAGACAATAATACATTCAATAGCACTGCACAGACGACGTGAAAGTGAATGTGAAATAGCTGAAATAAAATATATTATTCTGCAATATGTGTGTGTGACAGAACTAGAAATACCTCTACAGTAGGTATGAACAGCATTTTCAATTGATTCACATTGAGTCATGGATTTTCCTCGTACTCCTGTGGTAAAAAAATATCTACTGTTTTTCACATATCTGAGTGATCTGATGACGGAATATATTGCCATTCTGTATTAATCGTATTCGATGTGTGGGACAGTGATGGAGCTATGGTAGCTAGCTGTTTGTACTGTAGCAATGTGGGCCACATCTGTTGCACATATCGCCAAACACAACACATGCAGCTCCTTCTGCATCTGAGATAGTATATATCGCTAACAACAACAAAAAAGTCAAATAAAACAAGTCAAAGCATTAGATCACCCACGGGGTTTTGTTTTCTGCTGCGTGCTGTATATTTATTTGTGAAAACAGGGCGAACAAGACCGCTGTTTGTTTGCTTCAGGGTGCTTCTGGCATCCAAGTATGACAACTATGGGAAGACCGACGGAAGTTATAACAACAGTCAGTGGAGAAAGGCCGTGCCTTTCTCAACACACTGTTCTACTCTCTGTATCTGTTAGGACAAGTCAAGCATGCATGATTATAGCGATGACAGTTATTCAGATATATATTCTAATTCATTTCTATAGAATATGTTGTAATTTCCTGATTAACGTGTTTTTTTTTAGTATACTGGGTGGAAGATGTAACTTACGTCTTGCAAAGCAAATGTAGAAACACAAAAAAGTATAACAGCATTAACGCATTAATGCTGTTGTGATGAAAATTAGGAGCCAGCAGCTCTGACTCACTCAGAGATGGCTTGTGTTACTCTGGGCACACTGCTCCCTCCCTCTCTCTCTCTCTCTCCCTCTCTCTCTCTCTCTCTCTCTCTCTCTCTCTCTCTCTCTCTCCCTCTCTCTCCCTCTCTCTCCCTCTCTCTCCCTCTCTCTCCCGTCCTCTCTCTCTCTGTGTTCTACTCTGTCTGTATATCTGCAGTATTATAGTAGAGGTGCCACGTGGAGACAGGCTACCTGCCAAGGCCTGTCCACATGCCACGGCAGGAGCGCTCCCTGTGACACGAGCACCCCCTGTGGCAGGAGCGCTGCTCCCTGTAGCAGGAGCGCTGCTCTCTGTGGCAGGAGCACTGCTCCCTGTGGCAGGAGCGCTGCTCTCTGTGGCAGGAGCGCTGCTCCCTGTGGCAGGAGTGCTTCTCCCTGTGACACGAGCACTCCCTGTGGCAGGAGCGCTGCTCCCTGTGGCAGGAGCGCTTCCAGGAGTAAACTGCTCAGGAGCCATGGTCGGGAGCTTCATTCTTTTGCTCTCCCCCCTTCCTCTTCCCTTTCTCTTTCTCATTGGTCTCAAAGGTCATTTCTAAAGGTCTTTGGATCCAATGTTGATTCTATTTGTTCTCGGTATAGTTTATAGTATATATTTTACAAATACACACACCTCATGTAACCTGTTTTCTCTCTCTCTCTCTCTCTCTCTCTCTCTCTCTCTCTCTCTCTCGCTCTGT
>JAODLL010040541.1:0-21109 GCA_026546735.1 Forbesichthys agassizii
GCTCCTCCCCCCGGGCAAGGAAAAACTTCCAAAAAACACATGGGTGAAAAAAGGGAAGAAACCTTGGGAAGGGACCAGAGGGAGGAATCCACCCTTCCAGGACGGTTAAGATGCAATAAGTGAAGATAGGCAAACCAAATTTATCATTAATACTATGTATGTAATACTATTTTCACATTATGCCACAATTAAGAACTTCCACATCGAAACGATTCAAAAGCATTTAGCAATTTGTGAAATAAGAGTGGTCTGTAAATTTTAACATTGACGCCACAGAAGTCCCAGTTCAGAGTAACTGACGCTGTCAGAGGCCACTTGAGTCCCAGGTCCAAGGAATTGTCCAATAGCACTAGACACTACCAGGACTGCTCAACAACCATAGTGCGTATCTGAATTGGAGACTTGGCTTCTGCAGTAATAGCCACCGCCATCCATCCATAGTCCGAGACAATGTCAGCATCACCTCGTTACAACACTCCTCCACCGAGCAGGAGATGACCAACATTCATCCATTTGGCTCTGCACCCAGTTCTCTTTCCCAGCGCAGGGAACATCGCCATCGACATGCTATCCTTTACCAAGGCAGCAACTTCCCCCAATGACATCACCATTCTGGGGCCGCATCATAGTTCATTCATTCAGATCTAGGATGTGTTATCTTAGTGTTCCCTTAATTTTTTTGAGCAGTGTACATTTATCACCGCAGGCCTTACAGGGTTTTAAGCATATCTGGTGGGGTGCTGCCCCTCTGTTTTCCTCACTGGATTTCTTGGCATTGTCCTATAACAATAAGATACAGTGAGGATGTGTAGCAATTTTTCATCAAACATATGGTTAAATTGTAAAAACCTACCCAAACCTGAGTGTTTAAATACATTAGTTGCTAGCTAGCTTGTTGGCTGACATAGCAACGCATATAAGCTATCAACCTTTTTGTTAACTCTTCCCTTTAACTTTCAAATGTTTAACATATCAACTGCTTCTATTAAATAAAGACTTACAATAAAAAGAAAAGGATGTGAAATATTTAGTTTTAGTGGGTGAAAAAAAAAAATTCTCACCTATGACTGTTGTGGATTCACGTTCTTAAACAAAATGTTCACAAAGTGCTCACAAATGAAGATGTGGCAGTTATTTTTGGCATGAATTTTGAAACAGCATCCCCTAGTGGAGGAGTGAGCTCTGTGCCAACCAACCTATGTAACAACCATACCCGATCTCCCCCACTAGAAATTATTTCAAGGAGAAAGTGCAAAGTCCTCCCCCCTCTCCCCGGAACATAAGTAGCCATATAGGCCTACTCTGTGAAGTCATATGCTCCCCCTTGTGGCCACAACAGTGCTAAACAAAGCTGCTCTTAAGCTGTGCTACATTCTATCACTGCTAGTAACCAACATGTCTCAGTATTTGGTTGTTTTTCCCTGCAGGCAACACACAAACGCGACAAACACCAGCTTCAATTATAACGGTCTGTATGACCTTTACACTAGGACTTTCCTTATTAAGTTGGTCCCAGAGCCCTGTGTTGCTGTGGAGGCAGGCAGCTGCAATGGAACATCTCATCCCACACCAAGCATTTAGCGTTCTCTGATGTCTCATTTAAATCTTATGTTTTTTGTAGACAGGTCAAAGAGAGGTCTTTCAGGTTGGTTGCCCATGTGACTTGCAACTGGACCAGGCATTTTTGAGGACCCCCCTTGAAAATTTGATGCTGCTTCTTAAGAGGCTATCCTTCAATATATTAAAATTCAAACATTCACAACCACTGTTGAAGTACAGTACCAGCCATTAGCCACACTCCAAAATTTAAAAAAAAATAACATGTCAGGTTCACTCTCTCCACTTGGTGAGTTATATCAGTCTGTCTACCATCTGACAACCTGTCCAACATCTGCACTGAGGCAAGACATTGGGACAGCTGATGTGCGTTGTAGTAGTAAAGCTGTAATGTTAGTGGAACTTATTTACTTGATGTCAGCAGACTTGTACTCAGGTTTCCACCCTGTTTTTCTACTGAATCATATATCTGTTGTGTGTGTGACCGAGAAAGAGATCATGCCTTAAGATGTGTTTGATGGGGCACATTTTAAAGAAGGTAAGATTTCTCTAGGTGCTTCTGCAGGTGCTGTTGCAGATGCATATAACGTGCACAGGATACTGAAACTAGCAGCGCCCCTCCATATGTGAGAGAGAATATGTACTGTAGCACATATTGTTATGGTGGCCACCTAGTCCACCTTCCCACTCTAGATGGCGCTGCCCTCCCTTCTTCAACCTTGTGCTGTAGGTTGAAATGTATTACATTATTATTTTAGTCAGTGTAGCGAACCAAATAAGTTAAACCTTTCTTACACGTTTCAGTTTAACATCTCAGCTCTCATTTGCATTAACTGTGTGATCCCAAGATGTGGTTGTCAACAAACATATTTCCATATTGTCAAGGCCTTACTGGCCGTTACCTAAAATAAACTCTCCCTTCAGAGGTAATGAAGGTATTTGTGTTGACTCTGAAGTGTCAGACTTACACAGTTACTGAACCCTGCATGAGCAAGACCACAATATTGTATATCAATGACATTCTACATCATCAGATGAAAATGTTCTAGCAGCCCAATTAACACGAGGGGACCGGGCTTTCCAAGCAGTTGCACCCCAACTTTGGAATGCATGTCCTATTTGGTTACGATCCCTAGAGTCTACTGGTGTTTGTATCAAACATGATCCCTAGTCTACTGGTGTTTTTATTAGGCCACTTTAAAACATTTCTTTTCAGACATTGGTTACTGGATATTGGATAGTTATTTGATTGTTTTATCTATTTATTTAATTTAATTTTATCCATCCATCCATCACTGGAGTTGGGCCGCGGGGGCAGCGGCTCCAGCAAGGGACCCCAAACTTCCCTTTCCTGAGCCACATTATCCAGCTCTGACTGGGGGATCCCGAGACGTTTTCAGGCCAGTGTGGAGATATAATCTCTCCACCTAGTCCTGGGTTTACCCAGAGGCCTCCTCCCAGCTGGACGTGCCTAGAACCAGGGGGCATCCTTACCAGATGCCCGTACCACCTCAACTGGCTCCTTGCGACACAAAGGAGCAGCGGTTCCTTTGCTTTATTTTATTGTTATGTTTTTTGACTTGTGTTGTATTCACTTCTCCTATGTTGTTTAATATTCACTGCTGCTTTTTCAGTTTTTATTTTTTACATGCACTGTATTTTTTATGTAAAGCACCTTGTGATCTGTGACTACAGATATATACCTCAGTCGTCCCGGCCTTTGTGTGTGGAGTTTGCATGTTTTTCCCGTGTGGGTTTCCTCCGGATGCTCTGATTATCCCCACTATTAAAAATCATGTTAGGTTCACTCTCCAGTCAGTGTCATGTGACCAGTGACACTGGCTCCAATATGGAGTTGGTCCTCAGGACACAGTTGCACAGTGGCTGCCCACTGCTCCCTTGTAGTACTGTTAGCGTTCATGTAAGTGTGGTCCAGTTCACAAACAAATCGGATGGATGAATATGTTTATGAAGTATATAAACAGATGTGCCCTTATGACTGACAGCATATATGCATTACTTCATAACTTTTGACAATGGCAGCCGAATTTGCATCATTCAGATAAAATGTTCACAGGCCATCTTACATTACTGTGAATGTGTACTGTCAGGAAGTACTGGACAAAATATTTATTTTAGAACTTTAGGCCAGGAGAGATTCTAGGATCAGACCTGTCACAAAGTCAGAGCACAGCAAAATATCCGAAACAGACTCAGTCTAAACAGATAGGCAACTCTATCAGAGTAGCCTAGGTGGCTCATATTGTCAGGTGATTCGATAAGCAAGCCCCCCCAAAATATTACAGGTATAACAGGTATTTTCTGTGGTCAGGCATGTCCTGCCAATGGGTTTTCCTAAGAACAATGACACTGAAGCTTAGTTTCAGGAAGGCTGACAAGGAGCACTTTGACCATGATGTAATATGATCTGTCCTATGACTGATACAATATTGTCATTGTCCGTTATCTGGCATGATGAATCATTATTCAGCATGTTTGTATTATCGTAATCATGATTCAGCATGTTATCTTAATCATGATTCAGCATGTTTATCTTATCTTAAATTAACAATCGCAATAACTATCAAATGCAATGGAAGGCAGTCAAGTTTGGTGCTTGGTATATTATTTATTTACACTCAAAAAACTATAGTAAGTGAGTTGGAGATATAGTCGTTACACACACACACACACACACACACACACACACACACACACACACACACACACACAAAGGTAACCTTGAAAAAGTAAATATATACACTATAGTGCATAAAAACAATTTACACTTCATATGACATTTAACATGACAACATGAGATTATAATGAATATTCAAAAGACTTGCAAACACACTTAAATGTTAAGACTTGAGGCACAAAGTGAAATATTGCTTATAAAAACCACACCCCATTACATGAGCAACATAACAGATGACTGCACCAGACTGTTTCTCCCCCCCCGGGTCAGACGCCCCTCCTAACATGCTTTCTTTCTTTCTTTCCATTCCTCTGCTCTGCCTTGTCTTTACCCATCCTGCATTATGTCTTCCACATGACATTATGTAATACAATGAAACTGTGTACTTCCATGGGCATTTGCTCCTCCCTGGGGCCACAACAGTGCTAACCAAAAGCTGCTGTTGCTGTATGCTAAATGCTAACAATGCTAGCATGTTTCACTATCTTCTACCTGTTTGGTTGTTTTGCCCTCTTTGAAAACATTCAGGCAGCTTCAACCACACACACACACACACACACACACACACACACACACACGCGCGCCGACATGCACACACACACTGTTAACGCGAGCCATATTTAGAAGCATATGCTCATGTTACCACAGAAACACAAGGTTAAAACAAGTCTTAAGCAAATTAACATTATAGTTTG
The DNA here is from genome assembly GCA_026546735.1 of Forbesichthys agassizii. Taxonomy (NCBI): domain Eukaryota; kingdom Metazoa; phylum Chordata; class Actinopteri; order Percopsiformes; family Amblyopsidae; genus Forbesichthys; species Forbesichthys agassizii. Next base: position 4,951 of record JAODLL010040541.1, read on the forward strand.
TTTAAATACTTCCACAAAGCAATAGCTACATACCAGGGACCAGAGTATTTATGTTGGCTCTGAATCACGCTCCTCCTCCTCCTCATACCATCACAGTGTTAGACTCACACAGTTACTGTGAGTGTTCATGTGTGAGGGTGATCCAGTGTTCCAGTTCACACAGAAGATGGACGTATCACTGTATCACTTTATATCTCTAGTGGCCCTGGTTCTTCTTACAACAGTGACTATTATCAGGGGAGGTGAGTGTCTGTCTGTCTGCCTACATTCTGTCTGCTCTGGGACAAGACATTGGTACATTGGTGTGTTGAAATGCTGTAATGTTTGTGGAACAAAGTTGGGTAACATTTACATTTAAATTCATTACTTTTCAAACATAAACTTGGTAAGCCTCCTTTGCAGACGTGTAACTTGTATGGGCATGTAAAATGGCCGCAGGTAAGAACCTGCAGGGGGCAAGCGTTAAACAGCTCCCCCGGGGTATTGGTATGCACTCAGATTACCACAATGTCCTTCCACTGAATCATAACAGTCTGTGTGTGTGTCACAACACAATAAAGTGTGTGTGTGTGTGTGTGTGTGTGTGTGTGTGTGTGTGTGTGTGTGTGTGTGTTTGAGAGAGAGAGCACAGCTTAACATTTGTTTCATGGGGTATGTTTATAAGAAATGTACTGTAGGTAATATAGATTTTGATGAGCACAAATAAACATAAATATAAACCATTATAAACATATGTCTGTTTCTGGGCTCTGAACCATTTAAGACACCACAGTGTCCTGTATATTCCTGGAGCCCTGTCTGTTGCCCTGCACATTCCCTCCAGCCAGTGAAGAGGTCATCAAATGGAGTACCGATGGGCTAGTAGTCCACACATACCACAGTGGTAAGGACGATCTCACGAACCAGGAGAAAGAGTTTACCAACAGGACCTCCCTGCTCCATGACCAGATCTCCAAGGGAAATGCATCACTCCAGCTGTCAGGGGTGTCCTTCAAGGACCAGAGGAGATATAAATGTTTTTCCAGCACTGTTCGAAGCAGCACAGAGTCTTTCATCAGTCTGAGAGTGGAAGGTAGGTGGTTGACTTTTATATGAGAGGAAATTAAATGATTTGGACTTTAGTGTACATTCATTTTACCACTGAACCTTTATAAATAATAATTTAAAGTTTAGCGTAGAAACCATAAACTGGTAAGGTAGAAGCAGTAACTTCTAATTTCACAAAGGTTTGTTGCTGAATTGAATTATGGCTCTGATTATCTGCCATGGGTATATGTTGTTTTGTTTGTGTTGTGGTCCTCTCCCTCCAGCTCCTGTAAGTAAAATTGACATTAAACAGGTAAATGACACAATAACATGCAGCTCTGGAGGAATTTACCCAGCGCCTGAGCTCTCCTGGTCCACCAGTCCTCCATCAGAACTAAACCTCCAGAACAGAACCACAGTCTGGACGTATGAGCCAGGACTTCATAATATCAGTAGCTCTCTACAGATTATAGATCATCAACTAGCCTACATCTGTTCCATCAGCACCAACAGAAGCACAAGGATCGCCACGGTGATACAACAGCGTAAGTCAGCTAAACATTTAACAGCTATACAATCTTTTTCAAAATGTACAAATATCTATTACCTATGACCTATTGACAAATGTTATACACATTAAAGGTATACAATTTAAGATAATACACTACATTTCTATTGCTTTCCGTTCATGTGGAAAAAAGATTCAGTAGTCCAATAGCCTTGGCTCCGCATAGAAACTTAAATGGTTTTAGAACACACACATCAACAATATCCTATAGCATTAATGTGTTTCCAATGTGTAGGGCGATGTTTATGTTTTGATTTGAGTTCAAGAACGACTTACAATACCTTTAATAAACATACCTATATATTCCAGCTAGCATCAGTGCTACAGCTGCAAAGCTACATTCTCTACTTCAAGACTGTATCTTTAATCAGTAACATCTTGTAATCTATATTTCAGCTAGCATCAATGCTACAGTTGGTAGTGAAGTTACAATCCTCTGCAGTTCAACTGACAACTTGAGCAGCTTGGACCTCACCTGGACTTTCAACCACGGTGAGACGGTCCTCCGTTCTCTGGCCAGCGGGGAGCTGGAGATCCAGGAGGCGTGGAAGACGGTGGTCCAGGGTGTGTCTGAGACCGGGGGTCTTCAGCTCAGGGCTTCCTCTGTGGAATACCAGGGGACATACATCTGTGAGCTCAGGAATGCTAACGCTACACATGTGAGCTACACCTTCCTGGAGTTAAAGGAGCACATTTGTGGAGCGGGTAATGGCTACAGTTTATTTAGAAGTAGTATATATAACTCGGTTTGCCTAAATGCTAGAAAAATATATTCATGCTGTTCTATCAAAGTGAAACAAATGTACAAAAGCATAACAGTGTATGCCTGAAGAACAAGTTGTTCAGTACGTACAGTAAGTCACCTTATCTTATATCCCACCAATATTACATCAAGTGAGGCTACATCCCCTTTCTCCAACAGCCAATCAACAGCCATCACAAGTTTCAGTATAGGGTAGGATTTCAAAATAGTAACTACTACACAAAACAGCCACAAAACATTACACTAGATGCCAATAACCTTGTAGCAGTTGTAGTATGATAGGCTAGTATAGGCCTAGAAGTAGCCTAATAGTGTAGCAGTCAATAAACTATAAGGTTCACTGGTCACTAACACAAATTTTCAGAGATTATACACTTGAATCATGACCCATAGATATCTAATATGCTCCCTGTTCATCTAAGTTTCAGATATTTGGATCATTGTTGGATCAGTGATTGGGCTCGTGTCTCTTTTATGTATTATTGTGATTGTCACATGGAAAAAAAAGGTAAAACCCACATCAAACCAATGTTTTTCATAATATGTATATATGTATTTGCCAACATAGCATAATACAACAACATTAGACCAAATAAAAGATTAAAGATAGTCATTATTTAGCTAAATTGAATTTAATTAATTTGCAACTGCTAAATTTAAAAACAGTATATCACTTTGTTGAATTTGTTTTGCATTGTCATGATCTTTATACATTCCTTTATTTGCAGAATTCTCAAAGAGAAGGCGTGGTCTAGTGCCATCTATCAGCAAGGTTTTCTTACGGAGACTAATGAAAGTTTTGTTGACTGGACAGTGGATATTTGTAGCTGCTCTTGGAGATATTCCTTCCTCAAATATCCATAGAGGACTGTGTGTGTGTGTGTGTGTGTGTGTCACCTCATGTCCAAATGATGTTGAGTATCGCCTTAATCCCTGTACGGCAGGGCTATTCAACTCCGGTCCTGGAGGGCCATTCAATTCAACGGGTCATTATCAGGCTTCTAACAACCTTGAATCAGATGTGTTGGAGCAAGGAGAGATCTTAAACATGCAGTGTGCGGCCCTCCAGGACTGGAGTTGAATAGCCCTGCTGTATGGGAACAAATAGATCAGGGGTGCCAAACCCTGGTCCTGGAGAGCTACCGCCCTGCATGTTTTAGATGTCTCCCTGCTCCAACACACCTGATTCTAATGAATGGATCGTTATCAGTCTCTGCAGAAGCCTGTTGATTTGAGTCAGGTGTGTTGGAGCAGGGAGACATCTAAAACAAGCAGGATAGGGGCCCTCCAGGATCAGAGTTGGGCACCCCTGAAATAGATGAATCAAAATTGATGGATGAACACATTTACATATTTTTTAAATATGTTTATTTATTAAGTCAAATGGAGGTTTGAGGTGTGACTGACAGTGGCCTTACTTCAACAATTCCTATCATAACTTTTAACCAAGGTCTGAATTAACCTAATTAGATAACACATTCACAGAAGTTGTAGATGCTTCAGATACGGTTGGCTTGGTCAGCATCTAACTCCCCCCCCCCCCGCTTCCTCCCCCACACCCTTGCATATCTGGCAGAGCTTGTAGCAGTTGAAGGTTGCAAGCAGCCACATATACGTGTATATGTGTGGATGGGGTGCACAATACTGAATAGTGAATACAGAACAAATAGTGTAGTACGCCTATTCTAGGCTATGGCTACACTGTAGTTCAATGATCGGTTTAATATGCATATGGGCTACTACTCCGACATCGTCGGGCAGCCCTAGTGCATCTATCATGTTATTGCACTTGTTCTAAATATTGAGGGGAACATTTCCCCTAAAGTCTACGCATAATGTAAGATAAAATGGTCAACTGGCCACCATGTTGCTTGGCATTAGAATGGAGCACAAGAGCCTCAGAATGCGTGAAGACACCAAACATCTCCATAGAAATAGTCTATACATTCCATGTTACAAACTCATTACTTTTTGCACTGTGATGTGTGGCGATTTCCTAAATTATTGTTTGAATGTGATGATATGAAGTGCTGGGTGCCATACCCCCCACTCACTACATCCATACTCTTACATTGTCTAATATTATATTATCTATAATATTTGAGACATCGTGAAACTTTTAGAAGTTTATCAACAAAGCAACTAGCCATGTCAGATAAATCAAAGATTTACAGGAGCCCATAGCCTCAATACAAAGTTAAACTACCTCTACTCTACATTGATGATGTAGTGATAGGTGTGTTTGTATTGACTAGAGAGATGTTTAACACAGTATAGTGTCAGACTGGGAGGTGGGATGACCCATATGTGTGACTGTCATAGCAGAAGGGATTTTATTCTGACGTCAAAACAGGCAGGAACACACACCACAGCAAACATTTGACAACAATCGACATGGACAAGAGAAATGCCAGGGCTTAAAAACAGGATAACAAGACAGACCATTGGACAGAGCCAATGAGGGGCAGGTGACACTAGTAAGACTATCAACATTGGACAGAACACAGGAAAAACATGGAGTGGACCATACCGGTGTGGACAACAAACCATGATGGTCAATATTTAAGTTAAAGTACACAAGGCTATTCAGCTGATAAATTATCTGTTACTGTTCCTTAAAGAAAAACACACATACCTACATAGTATTGTGAATCGTAGAATTGTGAAAATGATAAAGCCAAGCTTTTGTAATAGACTGAATATAATAAGATATACTGTATGTTAATGTTATTTCTTGTTTGTGTATGTAATATGATTTTAATTTAGTTTAATCAACGTTAATAAAATATGTACATGATTTTCTATTCAATTGTGTTGCAATATTCATATTTGGTTGCATGCTTTGCATCTTAAAATCACACAATGTTACCATGTTTGGTTCATTTTAGACTACCAGCATAAACTAAGAAGCAAAATGTTTTGTTTTCAAGAATGTGCATTCAAGATCAAGACAGATTACATTTAGTTGTGATGTCCTAACATGCCTCTAAATCAGATTTTAGTTGGAGAACCCCCCTTTAGTAGTGCAAAAATGTTCTGTATTCATGTATATAGCTAAGAACAAGTAAACAAGCAGAGCTAAACACAACACAACACATTTGAGTGTAGGGTATCTCTAAACACTGGTGTAAGCGAGAACCTCCGGTGCTGAGAAATAAATACAATGCATTGCCAAACCCTGCAGTTCATCAAATGGCCACTTGAGGCTGGCTGCAAAAGGGAGTCATTCCCTAAAGACTACAATGTTAAAAAGTATTTAAATACTTTAAATACTCAAAAATAAACAAGAATACAGCCTGGTTCAAAAACGGTTTTGGTCTCTATAGCTAGTCTTCATATTCATGACAACTGTACGGGGGGTGAATTTATTCATAACTCATCTGTTAAAATGATATTAGCCCCACATTTATAGGGGGGCGTCACAGGCGGAGTGAAGTACTGCAAAGATGGCGACAGCCAGAGCCCTCACAGTGCAGTGTTCTAATCCGTTCTTGAGAAAAGCTATGGTGACATCACAGAGAAAGGTTTGTTCATCTATATATACAATCTATGGTGTGTGCCCACACACACACACACACACACACACGTGTGCCGTCTTCAGATCATGCGTGCGCTCTCCTCGCGGTAGTCGTGTGTGTCGCCCTGGAAGGGCAGAGGAGGAGGATGGTTGTAGATGCCCATGAGGAAGATGACGATGGTGCCCAGGGTCATGACGGGTGTGATGATGAACATACACAACCTGTCCACCGTGCGAGCTATTCCACTCCAGTTATCCTTCTCCTGAGAGGGAGGTAGAGAGAGAGAGAGAGAGAGAGAGAGAGAGGGAGGGAGGGAGGCTGTAAAGATAAACTGGACATATGATTAAAGTGGATAAATATGACCTTCTGCCACTAGATGTCACACTAACCCCACTAGCATGTCAAACCAAAACAAATGCTTCATGGGCCACACACACACACGCGCACACGCAGACACGCACACTAATACGCATGGCCGCCTTGCCCGGCTCCAATAACTACACATGCTATGTTGTTGTAGATCTGGACAGATGACCTGGACTGTCTCACCTGGTTGTAGTCGTTTTTGTTGTGCATGTTTTTGATGATGTAATTTGCTCCGTCAACAGCAGGCTTGATCTCTCCATACAGCTGCTCTGATAGCTCTCCGTTGGATGTGGGCTTCACCTCTGAAACACAGTGTGTAGGGTAATACATCCAGATTGTTTGCGTGTGTGTGTGTCTATGTGTGTGTGCGTGCGTACCGGCGGCGGGTGTAACCCTGGTGGTCAGTCCGTGTCTCTCTGACTGCGTCTCGAACATCAGCTCGCTGCGAGACTTCACGCTGTAGTACTCCTCTGCCCTGGCGATGTAGCCCACGGAGCTGGATCGCCGCGGCAACGCCCCCTCCCAGCTGGGCTCTGCCTCCGTGGGGTTGGACATGCGCAGGTAGCGAGGGAGCCGCTCCAGGAAGAACTGAGCGAGAGGAGGACGCTGTGTGAATCTAGCATACAGTATATGGCCCTTATGAACACTACAGTGTTACCTTAAAGGAATGATGACACGGAATAACTTGTCATGGCACATTAGCGACACCACCTGGTCACAAGACGCAACTGCACTATGTGGCTTTGATACCAGATTTGCGATCAAAAATAATACATAGGTTGTTGAGGGATAAGAAGTTGTTAATCAAACAGTGTCTCTCTACTCTGATCCTCTCAAAACACCTGGTGGACACGGCTAAACCTGCTGTGTGTGTGCATGCGTGCGTGTGAGACCTCCTTGGTCCAGTCTGTCATGACATGAGTGCTTGGTGTTCTGAAGTGCAGGTTCAGCACAACCACACAGTTCAACACGACGATCGTCACAAGAACCATGATGAACATCAGATACCTGAAACACACACACACACGCACGTTGATTATATATAAATACAAACCTTTGTATTCATTGTATTCATTCATTTAAGGTGTGTGTCCTACTTGACAAATAGCGGTATGGACATGGATGTTTCTGGAAGTCTCTGTGAGATCAGCAGCAGGAAGACAGACTGGGCCAATAGCACAGAGATGGACAAAGTCATCTTCTCCCCACCTACACACACACACACACACACACAGCTGAACCCCGACAGGCGCTGAATAGCCAAACTGTCTCACGTGTGACGTTAGCCAGCTAGACCCCATGTCACAAAACCAGAGACAACTACACATGGGAAGGTCTGCTGGGCGATGCACTGACTCTCTGCAGGCAGGTAGTAGACCAGCGAGGCCAGGAAGGAGATGAGGACACAGGGGATGATGATGTTGACGATGTAGAACAGCGGCTTGCGTTTGATGATGAGGTAGAAGGTGATGTCCTGGTGCTTGTTGCTCTCCATGGGAATGTGCTTATAGGAGTTCTTCTTGGCTGGTCGGTGGATCACCTCCCACTCTCCGTTCTCTGCAGATAGGGCAGGGTGGGACACGCTGGGTAAACAACGTTATTTTGTTTTGGTGCTAGTTTGTAGGTCTTTAACCCGACAGGGAGTCGGCGAGGGTTCCATGTTAGATGTTAGTGCATGCGTGTGTGTGTGTGTGGTACAATGAGTCTTTGTTTTGGTCTGACATGCTGGTGCGCTTAGAGGGACATCTAGTGGGAACCTTTGTTTACTGCAGACCTTATTTCAAATACAGTTCTTCAATACGCTATGCATTACAAGTTCATTGTGTTTAAAAGGTGTAGGTGTTTTGGGCCTTGCATCCAGACGACACTGGAGACTTCGGGACTGCAACACGCATACTTTTCAAACATAGTTCTAGAGCGGAGACTTTTCAAAACGCAGCTGTCAGGGTTTGACAGCCCTGCCATGCTCCCTGGGATTCCATCTTCACTCATTTACTCATCTTGGACTTTGTCTGTGTTTTGTCATTCCACACACCAGATACATGTTAGTACTTCTACTGCAGCAGATACATGATAGTACTTCTACTGCAGCAGATACATGATAGTACTTCTACTGCAGCAGATACATGTTAGTACTACTGGAGAAGGTGCATATTATAGTACTGTTTCACCACCATCTGCAGATGTAGTTAGTACTGTTTTTGTGCACCTGTTTTGTCCACATCTAGATATACTGTAAATGTACTATAGATACAAACTCATTGTATTCAAATAACAAACACATACAAATTGTTTAAATTGTGAAAACACACCTGTCCAGCTAGCTGGATCAATCATGATCCATTCCACTGTAGTTGAACCTTCCTGCTTAAGGCGCAAAGTGATCTCTTTGGCATTGTAGGTCAGAGACCTGCAAAGCCACATGGGACATGGAGTTTTAATCTAGAAACCTGTACTGTGATATTTAAGCATTAACAATGTCCAGCTAAAGAAATGATAAAAAAAACAGCCCTTTATCGTAACACATTTGAGCCCTTATTTCATATCTTTAAAATTAAACCATTTAAAAATTATTTCTGGGATAGTGTAAACTCTTTTGGCACAGAGATTATTCAACCTGTTTACTACTACTACTGAATGAACATATTACCATGAAGCAGATACATGTCAAATTGTGGAACAATACCATACACCATAAACCCCTAAACAGATAATAAGCTAATGCTTCCATGTCTGTTTCTGTGTTTCTACATGTCAGGCCCTTACGTGAACTTGAGCGTGCAGTTCTGCCAGTCGAAGGGGAAAAAGTTGACATTAATGGAGCAGGAGGAACGGAATATGGCGGGAGGAAGCCAGTAGACCAGTCCATCGGGGTACAACAGGACATTACTGTAGTATGCTACCTGAAACTGGGCGTCATTACTGGGACAGAGACACAATGATAGTCATCCTGACTTTCCACAGGTTGGACAATATGACAAACAAAACGGAATGGAAACAATGGTTCAAATAAGAGGACATATCTCACTTGTTTTCCAGAACAATCTCAGGCAGCCACACCATACTGGACGGGAGACGTAACGTGCTGATGTCATCAAACTCTGACGCGTTCCATGACAGCCTCATGTCATTCCACGTCTGTTAGCTCACACAGAGCACAGAAGCTAGCACGTGTACGCTCATGGACACACGATTAGATAAGCACGCACGCACACCCACAAAAACACAGGAGTCGAGATGTCAAGTCAGAAAAGAGTTTTGTTGTTTACTCACTTGTTCTATCCATACGTTGGTCAGCAATGTCTCATCCACCTCTTTCTAAGAAAAATGCATTAAATATGGAGATCACTCCTTGTGAACGTAACCATGCATCTGCTGCAGTAGAAATACTAACATGCATCTACTACAATAGGAGTATTAACATGCATCTGCTGCAGTAGAAGTACTAACATGCATCTGCTGCAGTAGAAGTACTAACATGCATCTACTACAATAGGAGTACTAACACGTACCTGCTGCAGTAGAAGTACTAACATGTATCTGCTGCAGTAGAAGTACTAACATGCATCTGCTGCAGTTTAAGTACTATATAGTCTTAATGGATCAGTCAGGGGCTGTGGGCCTTGCTCGTGGGTAGTGTGTCAGTAAGCTACAGTACGATGTCAGCGTACCAGAGAGATGAGGTTGGACAGCGTGAGTGCCAGGAACACTTCAACCGCATCCTGCTGTTTCTCCACGGGACGCAGTACCTTGTTGTAACCTCTCTCTTTGAACATGAAGTTAATGAGACGCTCTTCCTCGTTCCTGGCCCAGCACGCTGTCTCAGACACAAAGTGCATATGGCATTCATAGGCCCGTCCCTGCCTGTCTTATATGTCTTGTTTAGGAGACATTCGAAGAGTTCACAGCTCACCATTTAACAAGTAATTATCACATGGTGTAGTGTTAATTTGGGGGGTATTAGCATTGCATGAGCTGGAATAAACAAACTAGGTCCAGGTTTCAAAGTCAGACTTAAAAGACAAAAAAGTAGCAGGCCGTAGTCCCACACTAGGCCTAGCCAAATAGTTGAATTTTCTGATTTCTGAAATGCAATATCTCTACAGCTAGACAAGAAGGGAAGTGTTCTTACCAGAGGAAAGTAGTACAAGCCAAACTACTACTGCGCCCACTCTAAGAAGATCCATGGTTGATCTGCTCTGCTCCCAGCGTCCTTCACACTCTGTGTCCTCTCCTGCCCCTCCTCCTGCTCCTGACTGGCAGGGACAGGTTCTACACCAACAGCAGCTGGGGGGAGAAAATAGCCCCACGCTGCTCCCCCCTCCTGACCGTGGTGGGACAGGGGAAGGGGGCAATAGAGGCAAGGGAGAGGCATCACAGCTGGGGAGCGTCAAACGTAACTGCGTCTGGAATGTGCTCACACAATGTTAAGATCTAGGAGCGCCTACAGCTGTTAGGCCGTTTAACGGGGACCACAACTTAAACACTGTAGATGAATACACACGCAAACATATTGACACAGGTTCAATACTGTGCTAAGACTTCAAATGGTAGTGTGATATTTAAGCAAATGTGTCCATTATGTACAGGGTAATGTCTTTTTTATGAATGATGTACAGATGAACTATGAATCATGTTGTTTCTGCTGCCCAATAAACCATGTAAAAAGATTATAGTTTTTACAGATAAAGCCTTTAATAGAAGCACACTTAAGAGCATTACAAATAGGTATTTAACTAGGGCAGCAGCAATACTGAGGTATTGAGGTTTATTAACAAAGACACAGGAGAGACAGACACATTCACATTCATCATTTTAATAATAATAATAATAATAATAAAATGAAAAGGCTGACAAAGACCATGACAGATACAGAGATGACAGAAGCACATTAAAAACAAATAGTCTATCACGTTAAAAGGGTAACACATCCCCACAGACAGTATTCTTAAAGTTAATTCGGATCAATATCTGATGTTTTTTCCCATGATGCAACACACTGCATGTGTGTGTGTGTGTGTCAGAGTGACAGTTTCACATCACTCTTCACCTTCCCACTACTCAAGCTGTGGATCATGGCGATCATGGCCGAGTGTTTGCTCAGCTCGTCTTCCTTCTGCTTCAGCTTGACCTCCACCTGGCTCTTCTGCAGCTCCAGGGACGAGGCCTGGAGGTCGTGCGTGCAGAGAGGAAACTATTACCAGCAGGTCATGGGGCAAATAAGATCTTGGCATCTTGCTCAAGGATGCTTACAGGTGGGCCAGTTCCAGGGCTTGAACCCCTGCACCCCAGACCACTCCCTGTATCAACACACCTGACTCAAATGGATGGGTCGTTATCAGGCTTCTGCAGAGATCCATAATGACCCATTCATTTGAATCAGGTGTGTTGGAGCAGGGAGACATCTGAAGCTTGCAGGACAGTGGGTCCCCAGCACCAGGGTTGAGGTCAACTGGTCTAGCCTATCGTGTGCTAAAGTTCAGGCACAAGCCTAAGCCACTCAACACAAGTGTTTTACGCATTTTGATTGTTCAAACACACAGCTTTATTAGATATACAGTAGGACTAGACTATAGACATGATTAACCTTGCTGTGTTATAAAAGCTTATACCTTATACAAAGTCCTTATAGGAAAGTATTGCCACTTGCAGCCATCTTTGAAACGTTATTATGGAAGACAGTGTAGGCAGGTGGCTTACGTCAATGCAATCACATGATTGGTTAAATGCTTGGCAGTTATAAATCAGACGATTGACTATTTTGGATTCTGTCATGTGTTATTAATTGGATATTTTCCTACAACTGCCATATTTGCGTTTCGGAATTCTCCCATAAAGCTCCTCAAACTTCCATAAGTGACACATCTCCCCTATATAGTGCCTCTGCTTATAATAACGCTGGTATGGCTCGTGTCCAAAGAGCAGATTCACCAGAAGAAATGTACGTTTGTGAGGAGCACTGGATCATTGTGTGCCATGCACGCAGTGAGGCCCGTTACCCTGATGCAAGCATCTTTCCTGGCCTGCTCCGTCTTGCAGAGCTCCTTCCTCACAACGCCCAGCGCCTCCTCCAGCTCCGCCCTCTCCTGCTCCTTCTCCTTCCTCTGTGCCTCCTCTGCCCGCAGCTCAGCACGCAGGCCTGGCGCACGCGCACACGCCCACGCGGGTGAGAGAGGAAAGATCATTTGGTTATGTAGAAATATCACTAATAGCCAACCGTGTGCACGTGTGCATGCATGTGTGGCCTGACCTGCGATGCTGTCATCTCTCTGCTCCACCTCCACCTGCAGAGATCTGACCTTCTCCTCCCTCTCTTCCAACACAGACAGCATCCTAGAGGGAGGGGAGGGAAGGAAAGGAGAATTAGTGTTAACTCCTACTACCTTCTCCCGTCATTCTAAGTGTGTGTATGTGATATTTACTGGTCGTGCTGGAGTCGCAGGGCTTCGTGGGTTTTCTTTAGCGTGTCATTGTGTTTGCTGAGGACAATGTGAGCTGCATTCAGCTCCTTCAGCAAACGGTCATTCTCTTTGAACCTAGAAAACGACAACGACACAAACATAACTAGTGAAGAGTCGGACGCGGGGGAAGCGTTATGGTCCTATGTGGACTACTTTAGGGCACGGAGGATTTGGTTAAATTCCACAAACTGATGTAACCTATAAATCATCTACTTTAAAAAGGCCGGGAAATCCTTGAACATTCTCAGAAATGCCAAAAATGTTTGGTGGGCGGAAGAGCAGATGTTTTATTATCTTATCCAATGTAGCCTGGTCTCTGTAACTGCAGATAGCTTAATAAATAATTAGTGATCCTTTCCTTCCTTAAGGCTTTTAGCAACACTATAAAACATTTTCATATAAATCAAGCTTTCCTCCCAATTATGTCTGAATGATTCATCCTAGTGAATATATGTATACTGTATATACACAGGAAGACTATGTAGATTTTCTTTCTTTTCAGCTGCACAAAGATTCTGACCAATCTGGACCTCTTTTCCCTGAACGGGCCCACAAATCTACCTGGCCTATCACATGCATGTGTGCACACGTCTACGACAGGTTTGTCAACAGCGCCTGGAGAGAGGGACTGGGGTTTAGTCTTCCCTTCTTTCTTAGCCAGCTCTCATTGCAACTCCCAAATACTACATACGGCGGCTTTAATCTAGAGCATCGTTTCCCAAAGTGTGGTGCGCGCACCCCCAATGTGTGCGCACCACAAATATGTAATTGAAAATAATTGTGAAATAATTGTATAATAACATTTCGATTTTCTAGTTTTAAATGCATTTATTTATTATTACAATTTCAGTTGACTGAATAATACTAATTATATAACTGTTAGTCTTCACAATTTAGACTTTATCCCGATTTCTGAATACATGTCGATTGCGTGAGAAACAATTAAGCATAGCTTACAGTAGGCTACACTCTGCAAGTCGAGTCAATAGGAAATCTACTCTATTCTTCTGGTCTAATACGTGACCTATTTGCACTATAGGCCTGCGCAAATATAAATAGTTCTGCTGGTCCACTGCAATCTGTACAGCCTTCAACAGGAGTCCCTTGAATATAATTCACATACTTTTGCGGACAACTGGAATCGGCTGGGCGTGCCGTGATATGCATTGACTTGGCCAAAACGAATACGAGAAGCACACTGCTAGCTCACGTAAATCTGTTAATTCCAAGGTTAAACTGCAGTGTTCTTTAGGGAGGTTCTCGCAGTCAAAACATGCCATGCCATGATCTATTCTGGTCAAGCTCGTCCCTACTGGCAGAGAATTCAAAGCACTTCTCATAGCCTTTAAACTGATGTGCGCTGGTTGACTGTTTTAACTGCGACCCTAAACCTAACCTAATTTAATAAATATTTTACTCCAATCCCCATGATGAGGATTATTTTACAGCATGTTGGCTCAAAGACCCCGTGTATTAATTCATCGCTATCTTGAATTTGAATGCTTAGTTAAAATCATGACAATTCCCTCGCTCTCTCTGTCTCCCTCCAAACCATAGGCCACTTACGTTGCCTTTACATCTTCAAACGACAGCAGACACTAAACGTGTCATAAAAATGCTATGTTGCGCTTTTCTTTTTTTCTTTCCGTGTGTGTGTGAGGTCAACATAATCCAAATATAGAAGGGGGTGCGTGGCCTAAAAAGTTTGGGTACCGCTGATCTGCTGATCTAGAGTCTTGCTTTTACAAGGAAAAGATTACATGAGCTTCTCACAGTAAGTGGCTTACTGTAGACAACCTGGAATGTCCAACATAGTGTGTGTGTGCGTGCGTGCGACCTGCTGAGTAGGCTGTTGTAGGCCCCCTTGAGCGCTTGGTGTTCCTCGGAGTCGTGCTGCAGCCGTGCGTTGTGCTGGAGCAGCTCCTCCCTGTCTGTCTTGTAGCGCTCCACCTCCAGGACCTGAGCCCCTAGCTCCACCTGCAGCTCCTCGCGCCTCCTCTCCGTCTCCTTCAGCAAGCCGCCTAGTTTACGGGCCTGGGGAGACGCTTTGGGGTTAGCTCTGTCACCCTGCTAGCTGAGGAGGTGCTGCTAATGATGTAGGCTAGGCTAGGTGTGGTCATTGTTGCAGTTGTACCTAGTGGGGAGCAATTGACTAGGATTGCTAACTTCAGCAAATGTTCAGCATAGCTCCACCCACTTTAAGATGAGCAGAGTTCTAACCAATGTCAATCAAAATACTTCCAGGAGATCCTGGACAGAACATCACACACACAACTAAAACAAGCTAAACACAGCTGCAACAAGTTTGTCATTAAACTTCGCAACGGCGGACCAACGAGCTCCAGAGGCAGGGAGCAGAGGAAGACGGGGTGGATTTTTGTGTTGTATGAAATCCTGAGAGCACAACATCTTTCTCTCGTTTTACAGCTAGCTCTGGCGGCCAAGCGTCAAATCCTACCTACAGAGGTGTTTGTGAAGACCTATCCTACTCACTCCTCATTTAGGTGGGGGGTGGAGTCAGACGGCAATGCTCCAATCACTGCAGAGGGACGGGTGGCTGTTTGGAATCTGACAGGGCCTGTGTTCGGGATGGTGGAATGTTTGCTACAAGTTCAATGAACGTGAGCGGCAGTGGACTGAACAGCAGGTCACAAAACAGGGAGGAGTTGGGCTGTCCATTCAGGCTGTGGACTGAACAACGCTCACATGGTAACTACAACAAAGCTATCGTTTGCTTTAGATTGTTGTGTTTCAGCAGTACAGATGCACCAGATGATGGTAGAACCAGCGTGGTTCTAGAACCATCTCTTTCAGTGCACAGCGCACTGTTCCAACTGAAGGATATTTTCGTAAAGGCTGTTTCAACATATTCAAGATGTCAAAATTCATATCAGAATGATACCAATTTTATTGTGTGGAAAGATGTAATAAAAGCGACATTTGGTACATATATAAATAGTGATGATTATGACTCACAAATACTTATAACACCAAGGTAAATGTGGCTACACTTCCTACACGTCACTGAGCAACACTCGCCTACCCATTAAATTCAGCAAACATCTTTCTTAGTAGTTCAACAAAGTTTTTCAAGGAAACGTGTTCAGTGAAAAGGTAAATTGAACGTTCAGAACGCACCCTTTGACTGTTCGTATTCACGCTACGTTAATACGACTATATGAAAGGGCCGGCTGGCTGCATCCTCACAGCGGTGGAGGAAACTGCAGTTCGGACACGGGAGGCGGTTGCCTGGTTACAGTACCTCAGCCTCCGCCTGGGCTCTCTGGAAGCGGTACTGGTCGATGAGACGGTCGGCCTGGGAGACAGCCACGGCCTTGGCCTCCAACAGGTCCTGCAGACGGCTCTCCTTAGACTGAGACAGAGAGACAGAGAGACAGACAGAGAGAGAGAGAGAGAGAGAGAGAGAGAGAGAGAGAGAGAGAGAGAGAGAGAGAGA
>JAODLL010040552.1:0-21107 GCA_026546735.1 Forbesichthys agassizii
CCATTCATTTGAATCAGGTGTGTTGGAGCAGGGAGAGATCTAAAACATGCAGGGCGCCGGCCCTCCAGGACCAGGATTGCCCACCCCTGGTATAAAGGATTATTGCATTCTGAGATTAGTTACCTATCATTGACCACAATCTTCATTTAATTTAGCAGATATCTAATATAGTTGTAGATGTAATAATGCATCAGGCTAAATTGATCACAGAAGTGATTTGGATACTTTGTTTTGGCCTGAAGATGAAGCCCAAATAAACCTTTAGATAAACTGCAGCTATATAATAGTTCATGTGTTCATATAGTTGTTAAGCAAAGCATCATTTCATAGAACTATAAATTAACAACAAAAGAATAATCAAAATGATCCTTTCATTGTCGTTAAATACTAATAAAATACACCGCCATGCTGGCGTACGCTGCTCTACACCACAAAAATAACCTTCCATGTTAATGGAGGGATTATCATTCTAATTTATTATATCAGTTGAGCTGCCATCCAGTGTGTCAGATGGGAGAGACAACACCATTTTCCCAGGGCCATGGAATAAGACATAGGTCACTAAGCCACTGTGCCATCTGAGGGGAAAATTCCTCCGCTGGCATCCAACATGACTAATAGGAGCATGGAACACAACGGCCCTGAATTCTCCTGGTTGCTTGTCAGAGAACACCGAGCAATGTCTCCATACCCCATACTGCTCGGCTCTCTAACTCTCTCCCCCGGTTTCTCCTCACCCCTTACTTTCTACACGTCTTGTTCCCCTCCCCATCTCTCGCCTTGGCTGAGATAAATAGGTTGTATTTAACTCCTGATGCGAGGAACATAATGTCTCCTGCTCAGTAAAAGCTACATTTGTCAGTGCATAATTGTGCGCTATTGTCTTGCAAGGCTGCCTGGAGATATTTCTGCTGGAGGAAAAGGAAGGGAGGTGGGTGGGTGGGAGAGGAGAGTTTTGAGGAAATGAAAAGAATGGTTTGTTGTAGTATGTGACACACACTCGAGCCTCTATGATTAATGGTGTCATTAGCAGCCACAGAGGGCCCCACAGTGTTTGGAAGATGTCGCCGTGCTTGATTTGAAGACATAATATCATCATAAACATTATAGCATTATTAAAAGTGACATAGCATACAAATAAAATGCTCTGACCTTTTATGCACAGAAAAAGAAAGAAAAGAAGCACCTCGGTTGCCTCTAAATAAAATCACAATAATCTTCCTCTTGACTCGACTGCCACTTCACAAATGCACTTAACAAAACTATTACTAATTACAGCACACAACATGTTTCATACAGATGTTCTGTACAGTATAAACTCATTCTAAACTTTCATTCCCTTGTGGACTTTGGAGGAGAATTACATTCAAACACAAAAAAAGCCACATTGGTAAAGTAAGTCCTTTGTAATCACTGACTTGATTTGTGGCCTTGCCTCTAATAGCAATGCAAGCTCCTTGTAGGGGGTACTCACCTGCTAGGAGCCGTTGACATTTCAATCACACAAGAAACCTACTTCAAAATGAGCAATCAGAGCTGGGCTTTATAGCTAAAAAGGGACTGGAAATAAAAAGGAAAACCTTTTTGTCAGCCACTGTTCATCTAGTATTCTGGGTGCGTCCCCTTTGAACCTCATGTAATAAGTAACATATTAATTGTGATTAACAAGCACACAATTAAAGTGTGAAGATAATATTAATCATACTGTTTTCATATTTTCAATAAATGTTGTATAGTGCATATCTGTACATATTTTGTTTTAGGGTTGCACAGGCAAAAATAGTTACAATATGATGGGTAATGTTGTGCAATGCACCAAGAACCATTGTATTTTTTCGATACTATAATATAATAAGAAATGAAATAACATCTGCTGTTTGTTAACTCAAAACCTGTTTGTTATTCACGGACGTAAAAAATATGGGATTGCTTTGTCTGTGAAGGATCAGTGTCTTAAATTATTATGAATAATTATTGTGTATGATAAGTTTACACTTAAAATGTAGAGTTACCATATAATGTCAAAAAGGCAAAGGCAAAGCCAATACATTACCTTTAAAATCAGTGAACTGAATGAGATGCAATGCCTTTTGTGTTGTCATGCATTATAGTGTCTAGACGACAACACATTGTGTTCTTGGAAGCAAATATTTAGACATGTGAATGTGAACTCAGGTTCAACTGGGTTGCAACGTTTGTCTTTGTGCCCAGATCTTCCCACCTTCCCAAGCTTCCCAGTCATTCAGATGGTAAACTGGCCAGTTCCTAATTCATCCGCCTGAATTAACAGTCCAATCCAGCTCTCCCTGACACTCCGGCCTGACTCACTGTTTTCCACTATTTTCTCTCCCATTTTAGAAAGAGGAAGCTTTAGCCATGAGAAAATAGTCAGAGGGGACAGCTATAGGGCTGGATGTGGCACACTTAATCTGTAATCTGTCTTTCCATCTGTTTCAATTCGACTGGGTTCATTACCACTCCACTCCTCTTTCCATACTGAAGTCTTATCCTTTCTTACTGCATTATGAGTCCATAACACCTTCCATACTGTTATTTCTAATAGAAATATGAGTTTAAACTATTTTTCTGCTTGTTTGATGCCATCAATTTCAGCATCTTCTGTTAAAAATTGAAATGACTAAAGCGTATTATTATCTCCAATTAATTTGTCTGAAAACGATTCCTTAATCAAAGTAAATGAATACATGGAGTACAGCCATATGACTATATGAGTGCAGCATTTGTTGTATACAGTAGGCCTACTCCAGTACCTGAGCAAAAGTGTTAACGTTTCTTGGTTCAGTAGAACTTGTAATAATCTATCGTCTGTATCTGTGTAGAACATATGTCTCCAAACAAACCATATCTACGGGAGATGGCATTCAGTATCATGTTGAGTGGTGAAACCATGTTAATAGAAACTGCCTATCTTGACAACCACCTAATTACATCCGATTTATCACAACACACCCCTCGGCAACGCTCAAATCGAAGCATCAAAGGCTATTGCGTGTTCTGCTCTGGTAGCATAGGTTATAGGCAGGTCAGTGAGAGTGAGGTGAGAGATAGAGAGAGAGAGAGAGAGAGAGCGAGAGAGAGAGAGAGAGAGAGAGAGAGAGAGAGGATAGCTAAGGATAAATAAATACATTTTTTGCTGTAGGACAGTGGATTCCTTACAAAGAATTGATTACACGTAATTGGTTTATCATACCCTAACTTTAACCTAACTCTAACCCTAACAAAGCATGTCAGATTACAGTGGATACAGTACTCCACTGGCTGTGTTCCCTAACATTCTTTGGCTATTTTATGCAACAATATAGCTATTGTGATGGTATTACATGTGAACTGTCATGGATTTAATTACAAATAATGTGTGTGTGTGTGTGTGTGTGTTTGCATCTGTCAGAGGGCTTGACAGCCGGGAGCAGGCATGCATAACATCAAATCTCTTCCCCTCTGCCTGCCCCTCAAAAGCAAAGAAAGAAAGAAAGAAAGAAAGAAAGAAAGAAAGAAAGAAAGAAAGAAAGGCAATTTTAATCTATGCCACCACAAACTATCCTGAAAGTCTGAAGACAAAGACTGAACTAAAGCGTATTTTTTCATGGTGCCCTCTGTTTCTGTTGAAAACAATTATTAACTATATGGTAACATGATATTAAACTGAAAAATGACATCTGTAACATAAAGATAATGCTTAGGTTGCAGCTTTAACCATTCAGAGGAATATTACGTCAGTTTCCATATTCAGCAGTTCAGTGTGTGCTGACAACAGAAGGAGAGGGCACCAGGAAACACAGCTGTGTTCGAGCATGGTGATGCACTGCTGGCTTCCCTGCTACATTTGCTGATAAATGGGGTGTGGCCAAAGCCACCAGTCTGGGGGACAATACTGTTTAAACGTTCACTCCTTCGTTTGCCTCTTTCCTCTGTTGAAACCAGTAGGAATACTGGTGTCTTTCAAAGCATGTGCTCCTCTTAATGTATTGTACTGTAGTGAGCTGGGGAATACTTTTGCAATTCAACTGTCCATATATCACATTGGAGGATAATGTATTTAATGTTGAAAATACAGTTTATATTGAAGTAGTATAATAAATAAATACATAAATATATATATAAATAATAGACTGTTAAAGCACTTATTGATGGATATTGACAATAAATATTCAAGCTCATTTAGCAGTTGGCTTTATATATACTGTACTAGCTCCCTCTGAATCATTACTGCTGTGTCAAAAAAAGATAAGGCATATTACTTTGTTGACATTAAAATCAGTATTTTATATTGATTTGCCAATCTCTTCACATCAATGTGGTCACAGACTTCGACAACATAAGATCCTCTAATACTGTACAACCATTGTTCCAGTGCCATCTCTACAGTGTGAGGGTGAACAAATTAGAAAACAATTAAGAAGTCCCTTCTTAGTGTTACAGTATTCCCACTATGCATATTAATATATGTATATTATATTATTATGAATATAATATTTATTCATATTTATTTACCAAAGAAATTTATCATTATTTTCTAAATGAACATCTCACCCTCTCTAATTGAATTAGAAAGATTACCTGATTGAGGTACCGTATAGATGTTTGCTTACAGACGTCCTTTGTGTGTGTGTGTGTGTGTGTATGTGTGTGTGTGTGCGCGTGTGTGTGTGTGTGTGCGTAAGCATGCTTATAGTTCCAGTAGGATTTGGCAGGGCCTGCCATGCAGACAATTAAAACTGTTCGTTACAATGCTTTGATAGAAAACACTCCCGTCATATGGTCGGCAGTGATAAGGATATGTGGCAGTCTCTTAGCTGTCTGTCTTCCTGCAGAGACCAGATATGCTATCAGTAGCTAGATGTAAAGGTAAACAGACAGATAGCTGCAAAGCTGGCTTGATGGAGTGGGTTAATGTGATGAATATTGATGTCATAATCACAAAATGTGTCACATCATGCTAAAGCTGTGTAAAATGTAACATATATGACTGAAATGTGTAAATAATTCACAAAAGACTAAGACATTTCACATTTACCAAAATAAAGAGATAGATATTGCATACAATTATCCGTTTGGGATATCTAGTTTGGAGATGACTAATCCTAATGAGCCTATAATCTGCGCACGTATCCATCATTCTCTCCATCCATCCATACTAATGCACTTTCTTTGGATGTATATTGTAAGCTCGCCAAATGTCTTTCACATGGATCAGTTACTGTGACGCGATGGATGGAGCCTTGGAGGCGATGATGCAGTGGTAGAGCATGCAGTCTACTGTGTACTCTGCAGGGAAGGAAGCAGATTAGCAATTCTACCGTTTCTGTGCATGGCCAGGCCCCTCAAGGAAGGCTGTGAGCGGCTACTGCCTCTGCTAGACCGGAGCTGTCAGAGTCACTATGTTTACATCTGTGCAGAGCGACTGTGTCATTTGCACTGCTGCAATAGTAACTAAAGCTACATATACTGTACACACACAGGCACATAAACACACAGACCTAAATGGCACGCACCGCAAGAATGTGCGCGCTCACACACACACACATAATGCTCACATTCAAAATTGTGTGTGTGTTGTTTGCATGAGAGACAGAATTGTGCCTACTACATAGTACAATAACGGTTGCCAAAGCATGCAAACCAGAAAATTATGTATTTTCATGGGGCATTGATAATTTTGATTTTTTTCTCCGGGCATTTTGGACTAATAACTCAAATGAAAACTAAATCGTTTTTCTATCATTTTTGATTTTTGATATATATTTATTTTTGGGATGCATTTGGTGTATGTAATACGTTATAAGTTGGTAGTATGTTGCTGCACATTCAGCCATAATTTTATAGCAAAAAGCATTAACCATTGGGTGTTATAAATACGGTCTAATTTTGAATGTGATGTGTGACATACTGACATTAATTACATGTAGAAGGATGATCCTAAACCAGAATACAATGTAATATTGTATGCATGTAAATACAGGTTTAAAATGATGTATTATTCTGAATGATATGCAAATTAATTTCCAAAATGATGTTTATGTAGATGGATACATTTCTGCATGTAGTCATTTGAAACAATATGGATGGTGGTCTATTCTAATAAAGATTATACTGTACAGATATTATTTCTATAGGTCTTTATTTTTTTCAGATAACATATGGCAATCATGCTTTTTCATATAACACCATCTAAAGACATCTATTATATATTTTTACATAGAATATTTTACATTAGGCCCATGAAACAGTTAAAACAATATTCTCTGACTAGACAGTGTCTCTATTATATTATAGAAGTCATTATTATTACTCTGTTATTGTAATTGTAAATATGATATTTTTTAAACATTTCATAGAGATATGTGCTTTATTTTCTGAGATAATCATATTATTGCAGATCAAATAATATCAGATTTCCTTTACATTTATGATAAAAGAATAACATGTTGTACAGACATTCACAGACACATGTATCACATAGTCCAGTTTTACAAGATCATTCAAGAAAGAAAACTGCAGTATGGTAACTACACAAAATGCATGGAACCCTTCGTCATTTAATTTACATAGCTTTGCAAAAAAATAAGAGGGACTAATTTAAAGTGATCCCTGTTGCACGTAGCTGCCACCGAAGCAAACTACTGTATTATCCTTGTTTTTTTGTGTGGGGTCAACTGGCCTACAATATAATTTAAATATCTCTCTCTATATATATATATGTATATGTGTAGTATATTTATATATGTCTCTTTTTATATTGCCAAACAAGTTGATATGTAATAATAGGTTTTCCTTTACCAAATGATAAAGAGTGGTGCCAGCTGGCCAACACAATGTCGTATCTGATTACCCTATCCTATTGTCTAACCAAGCGCGCTAACTGAACTTCACACAGTGACCATGCATGCATACATGCTCACAATATCAAAATATTATGCATGTAAACATTCCGTCCTATTCTCTAGCTTCACCATGTCACCAATGTTTCCCTAACACATTACAGTAGAAACCTGCACATGCAATAGGACAGAAACGAGCTATGGCTTCTTCGAAACAGACTGACCGAAGGCCTTCACAGTTTTTACACACTAAAAGGAATGCGCTAGAGAAATATCTAAAATATTATAAGTAACACGTTTAATCAGTGTGTCGTGTTTTAAAGTTATTACTTAGGTTACCATCTTTACTTAAACTAATTGAAATTAGTTAAATATTATAGCTTTACTGTTCTCAGTGTATTGTGGTTGTCTTTAAGATAATTTGGTCACTACTACCTTTATTCCTGAGGAGTGGGTTACAAAATGTAAGTAAACAGTTTTTCATGGGGAACGTGGTAGCTAATATCAAAGTTTCTCATATATCTCCCTCCCATTTGACATTTTGTATCAGCAATGGCAGCCTGGTCTTTCTCAAATGCGGTAGCCTAAGAATCATAATATACTGTACAAACAAGTGATTACTGTGAGGGGATTTTCAAAATAGTTTCTTTCATTGATGTCTTCATCGGTTTTGATACTGTAGGTTTATGATTTTGGTCCTTCTCACTCTTAAAGACACAGTAGATAGAAAACATCCTATAATGATTCTAAAAAAAGTTTTCAGACAACATACAAAGTTATTGATCTTTAAAAAACAAAGAATCAATTTTAACAGTCTTGTTATTTATACTATATACTGTACGCTATTTTTTGTTTTTGTAGATTTTCAATAATTTCATAAAGAGTTGGATAGCATGAAATCCATACTGGCCTTGTGCTTTTCAAATGTAGCCCAATAACTGGGTGGTAAACATGGCTAACTGCAGACTACTGGGATGGACTAACAGTCAGGCTAAGTTATATTTTACACATATACATTTGGCCTTGCCTGTTGCACATTGCTCAATATTCAGTTTTCACCTTGCTACAGTATCTTCATATTGCATTTATTCACCTACTACACCGCATTCAATGTAATGTATGTATTTCATATATAAGCAAACGGAATTTAAACTATGTATTTCTTTGTACAATAATAGTATTTAATAGATACATTATTTGTAAATACTTTTGTTAGCAGTAACACAAGACTTAAATCACACCGGGCCTCCAAATTTAAATTATAAATTCAAAATACAATGATTTCCTAGGTTCACATTTCTAGGACTAACATTTTTTGCATAATGAATTGCAAACTATCACAACAACATTGCTGGGTAGTTTGTCCATCCTCAATATTTTTGTACTCTGTATCATACAAATAAACAAACAAAAAACATCAAAATATTGATAGTGTAATCAGGTTGGTCTCACATGTTCCCAAGAGGTAGGTGAATAAAAGCAGACATGGATGTCTGATGGTTGCTCCCAACCTGGATTACGTTATATTCTGTGTGAACAGTGCTGGTCCCAGACAGACACAAGGCAGAAGGTTCTAGATGTAGGCCTCCTCAGTGGCTGGGTTCTGGTTCTGGTTGTCTATCTGCTGCTCAGGGCCATTTTCCTGGGTCTTCATCAGAACCACCGGTTTAATCATTATCCTCAGACGCTGGGGAGGCAAAGCACAGAAAGATGTAATTAAACCAATGATAATGAGCAGCTGACAGATGCTGTGAAATTGAGGGATGGAGCGGTGGAGGAAGTCCGAAGCACAAACAGCTGTTTAAGATAGCTTGGATGACCTCTTAGACTTCTAGCTGGCTGTCCACACCATCACACGTTTTTCTGACTCTAATCCCCAAGACAGTTATTTGTTATGGTGACATCATCTGACACCTAGTCAAATTGGCAAGGAATTTTAGCATTGATGATCACGCACACCTCTGAGCTCATAAAGAACCTTGGATATTTTTGTATGTGAATAAATATTTGTATGTAGGTGAATAAATGTAATAACATTTTACTGGTTTTAGACACCTACTTCTTGATTGCTACAGAGGCTGTGAAGAAACACAGGACCACCATAAATGCATAAACAATCAAATTTGGAAACCTATTAATTCAGATACAATTCATTTGGATGCATCATGTATACAGTAGCTGTAGACACAGTGCATGGTACAGTAACAAGGTACCCAAGTTTCAGGGGCAGGAGACAAGCACTAAATAAATACCAGCGGGAATAAAATTCCACTTTGTTTATCACAAAATAACGCCACAGTAAGGAGAATGTGGAACATTTTGGGTAACAAAAAATACAGGGACAGAGCTGCTATCCTATACAAAACTACCGGAGAGAAAAAAACACATTTGACTGTCAACAATCTGTGAGTAAAACTGTGTCTCGGTTAGGTTAGGAGTGTTTGTGATGGCAAGCGTCTGCCTGAGCGCAGAGCACTAATAAGATGGCTGATTGCTACAATTACACAATCAGCCATCAGCTGCTCTTGAAGTATCTGACACCTGCATATCGCCTCTGACAGCAAGTCGCTCCGCCTTGCAATTAACAACCATTTATTCAGTGAACAGCGGCTTTATATTCTTCCGCTGAGGGTCCATATTATGAGTCTACAAAGACTGTATAGATTTAAGGTTTTCATTTAATCCAATGCGACTGACTGTAGCCCTCAATGTAAAAGTCATTATGTGCTATTGATCAACAGCATCAATACTGTAACTGTACATATCTAATGCACTTTATTACACTTTATACACCTATTAATGCACATCTCTATTCTCAAATGAACATTTATTTTAAACGCCAGTTTTTATATGTCTTTCCATAATGCAAGAGTTTGCTCAAATTCATTGAGCACAATGTAGAAATAACAATTTAATATGGCGCTTAACATTCGGTTAGCTGGGCCTTCAATCTGTGTGAAAAAGCTTTGTTGTTGCTAAATTGTGTCCCCGCGATGACAGAGATGCTAATGTAAAGCCGCGCTGGCTTCAGACACACATGCAGTACAGTCAATGCTACAGCAAAGTGCTCCTGGTACCTCTTTGTACGTCCCCTTGAGCGTGAGGAACATGTAGCCCATGTAGCCTGGGATAAGGACCATGGATGAGAGGGCCATGCACCAGCCCACCCCCTGCCCCCAGGCAGGGAAAACATAGTCTCCCATGGTGAGGGGGACCATCTGCACGGCACTGAACAGGAACACTCCCTGGTAGATGAGAGGGACAGAGGAAAGATGTTCACATTGATTCTGTCCAAACGATTCCCATTTACTTTGCCGTCTATTGGGCTCTTTGTTCTTAGTGACCGATTCCACACGTCTAGCGAGCGTAAATGTCAGGAGAATTCTGGACAATGTGTCACTTAGAGATTACAACTCCTAATCACTGCAGGCAAAGAAAAGCCTTTACCGCTCAATGAAAGACGTGTGGTTAAATCCAGCCTGTTCCAAACTGATAATACTTACAGCCACAATGAGAGGGGTGAAGACAACCCAACAGGCCTTCCACCACAGACAGGGCCTATAGCCAATCATCTCCTCAATGTTGTCATAGAATTTATTCACACCTAAAACAAACAAGCCATGCATAAATACACAGGAAATGGTGAGACGGGCTGACACAGACATCTGGTGCCTGAGTAATATGTATTGCTGAGGCTTCAACTGTAGGGACAGTTGTGTTTACATGTTTGTTTCTAAATATAGCCAACCCTAAATAATACATCGTAATAACAGTGGGACATATTGTTTGGCTCACCGTAAAACCACGAAATGGAGACGCACTCAAAGAATACCAGAAAAAGAAGACACATTCCACTGGCAGAGTAGTAGTCAAATAGCTTAAACACATACAGGCCACCCTTTAAGAGGAGATGGGAGAGAACACAAGAGAAAAGGAGAAAACGTAAAAGGAAAGAGACACGGGGGCAAAGGAGATGGCAGGGCAGAGGAGAGGCATGAGCATTAGTTGTACAGTACAAACCCGGTCAAGTGGAATAACATCGAGGCTGAGAGCACCAGTTATAATGCCTGGAAAGGACTGGTGGCCTCTCATTGGCAACAATGGCAATGTGGGCCTTCCTTTGGAAACACAGTATTACTATCACTTGTCATTGACCAGCACTCTACAGGCCAGCAGCACACACCAAGCATACAGTAACCTTGAGACACACTACCTAAAACAGTGGATAGGGCAGGGGTTCTCCCCCCAACATAACAGTGCCAGAGACTTGCAACCCCGCAATCCCCAGAGGTAGAGGCAACACCGCCGTATTATGTGATAGTATTTTAATATAGGATAGTAGCAGAGTACATAACAGATAAACTGTACTACTAACAATTGGCCGATCTCAAACCCTCTTCTTTCACCTGTTCAACCTACTTACTGTATCTAGGTTGGAAAAAGCAACATGGTAGGCTATGGCTGTGTTCAAAATGTCCACTCCTTCATTATACTGTATAGTGCACGTACATACGCATACGTAGTGCCATCAGCCATTTTGAAGTGTTGTTCCAAATCCCAACTGAAAATTGTGTTCACTAAATAGTCACTACAAAAGTAGTGTACAGAGGATGTATGCTACATCGGTCGATGTAGACCATCATGCATTGCGGCGTGTTGTCAAAGTGTTGACAGAAGAAGCCGTCAGACTAGATTTCTTTCATTTCTGCGATGGATAAATTCTGTAACTTTAGAACAGGCACGTTTTCATTGATTAGTGTCACTAATCTAGTGAACTAGACTAACTAGTAGTAATCAATATGTGTTATTTATATTATGCGTTTAAATTGGTTGTTGTTGTTCAGTGGTTTTATGATGATCTGTAATGTACCGGTATGATCAAAGAATTATGTTGACACCTACAGTACCGTAGCTCTGTAAAGCAGGCAGGTCTTTAGGCTACTGTTACTGACCAATCATTGAATGTTTTATAGTATAAGAAAACATTCCTGATTAAGAGTACTATCCTAAATTATACGAAGACCCAGAGTAACATTGTGATTGTGCTGTGGCTTCTCCTCTGCCATATATGTTGTGTGAACTGTAAGAAACAGGCTACGTTAAGTAGCTTGTTATTAGTTAGGCTATTATACCAGAGCTACAACAATGGCTAATAGCGGTTATTTTAATGTAGGCCTATAAGGCAATGTATTGACTGCTTTGTATGGATACCGTTTATTTATGTTCCCCATTTATATATTCTGCCGTTTGCTTATGCAACAATAGCCTACAGTAAACAGATGAATATCTGCCGCATGTATTAGTGTAAGAAGTATTGGATAAGTGTCCAAAATGTGTCAACGGCTGTCTGCTGCCTAGTGTTCAATTCAGTAAACACTGCTTAGGGAATGAGTGAGTGAACAAGTGGACATTTCGAACACAGCCTATAACAGGAAAACAGACAGTTGAAGGAGCGTCTGTCGAATTAACAATATGCTCAACTGTCATTGGCGGACAGGTGAAAAGAGGCGGGGCTTGGGAATGGTCAATTATGGATAAAATATGCAATGTATAATCACTTTAGTCCCTCTGAATCCTCGACCACTTCCGACCACCACTTAGAGAGCCATAATGCATAATGTGAAGCCATTTTGACAGAGTGTCAAGGGTCAGCATTAGCTTGATCTTTGTCAGTGTATCACACACACATACACATGCACGCACAGCAACACGTGCACGCATGCACACACACACAAAGAAGGATCTTGACCTATACTATACTTCCAATTTTTTTTTCTGTACAATAATGACAATGTTATGGCGCAGTATATATTTATATACCTAGTCAGTACAGTATGTAATGCTTATGTCAATATGTCAATCAGTATGTCTGATATCTATGCTAATACAGTACATGTTACATATTTGTATTATTATATTTGTATTAAACTTTTATGATTGAACATAGTGATTATTATTTATTTTTATTTACCTGTGTGATGTTGGACAGACCAATCACGTAGGAGATGAGGCAGACGATGGCGATGAAGATCTCACGCCTGGCCCTGAGGGTCCGGGGGAATTCATCGACCAGTGCCGTGATGAAACCCTCCACAGTACAGAACTGAACAGAGTGTAGCATTATGTCAGAGTGATGTAAAGGCATACTGTACTTGCAATAACAAACTCTTTACAATAGGCTTCACAATGTTCAACATGCTACTTGGATGTTTGGTGGGAAACATGAACACTACAATATTGTTAAACCGATTCCATTCATGTGAAAATAGTAATACCCATTCCATTGCTCAATTCATTAAGTTGGCATTCATCTTAACGTCAATTAAGTCAGTATTTGGTTGCTGGTCAGTACGACATCCTTATTATTACAAATGATAGTTTGATAGGTATATTTTCAGGTTTCAGTTTGAAGGTTTACCTGGCTGTCAATTCCCAACATCAACAGCATGGAGAAAAAGAGGATGGCCCAGAGGGGGGAGACAGGCAGCTGGGTGACTGCTTCAGGATAGGCTAGGAACGCCAGGCCTGGGCCTGAGCAGGACACACACATGACACGCTGAGCGTCATTAAGAAAACAAACAAACACAAACAAACAAACAAGAAACCTGATACTGTATATTCCAAAATCAATTAAAGTGATAATATTGTAATAAAAGTTTAATATTGTAATATGACTGTGATAAAAGTGTAATACAATTCAAATAGGTATTAATATTAACTGTAACGTATTGCGTATGTAAATATAAATCCAACTCTGCTTGTAAAATGGGTGTCATCAAGGAAAATCACTACTAAGTACTAAGTATGTATTCCATGCCTGGATAATCAACAGAAAACAGGAAGACATTTTCAGATATTCCGGACACAATAATGTGCTGCATGAGTTTCCTGCACACTAGCAAAAATCACCTTTCTGTTTCTCTTGTCACTATTGAAATCCAACACACTGCTTGCAATTACCTGAGGCTGCCACATCAGCAATGGGTCTCTTTGTCACATTGGACATGAAACCCACAATGGAAAAGATGACAAAGCCTGCGAACATGCTGGTGAAGGAGTTGATGCAGCAGACGATGATGGAGTCTCTGTACGGGAGAGACAAAGCGCACAGCAGCCATTGTTGACAATATCAGTTCCTTATCAATGTCTCCCACATTTTGGAGAGAGGTGGTGGGGATTACGAGGAGGAAGGGACGGGGAGGGAAGCCATTTCACGCTCTAGCAGAAACACCCGAATCATTTATTTTGACCTGTAATAGAGGTCAGGAGCTAAAGACAAGGGGTGTTTGGCACTGGCAAGTGTTTACTGCGCTGTGTGACAAAGGCAGGCAAAATGACTGGGATGTTATACAGAACAATGAAGACCAATACTGTAGGTCCAACACAGAATGACCAATAGCATACGGTACACCACTGTATGATGTCACATCTCAAATGTAGGAAGTCCTAAATGCTGTGAACCTATTACATATGAGCTGTCTAAGAAAGGTTACACATACAGCACGTTGTACATTAAATATCAGGTTATTTGTGATGCATATTACTGTAACATAGAGTGTAATATAGCATACCTGTAGACGTTGTTATGGAACGGGTTGTAGCTGCCCAGAGCAATCAAAGAACCCAACCCCAAGCCATAGGAGAAGAAAATCTGAGTGGCAGCATCCAGCCAAACCTGAACCATTAATAAATAAACTGTTCATTTATCCATTGAAAAATCAGTAATGTTATATGCACATGAAGTGCACTACATCTTGTCTTTACTCCTTAATGATTTAATTATGTAATTTAAAACATATCATTGCAATAAAGTATCATAAAAACTATAAACATAGTTAAAAGCTAAATACAACAAACACATTATTGCACAAATACTATGTAGTATGCAAAGCCCGAGTCTTTTCTTTTTTGTCCAAGGTGTACATCCAAGGTGTGTACAGTAAGGATGGGATGCTGTTGACCTCAACTGAGGAGGTAATTTGGCAGAGAAAGGAATAACTAACTGAATCTAACTAACCTCTATGTTAGAGGAAGAGGCAGAGTTGGATACTGGTATTATGATCTATTACCCTGGTGGATGTTACTGAGGTAGTCAAACAGCTCAAATATCAAGGAGTGGATTGATGAGATCCGTCCAGAAATGCTGAAAGCTCTGGGTGTGGAGGACATATCTTTGATGACACGCCTCTTAAATATTGTGTGGAAGTCTGGGACAGTGCCCAAGGAGTGGCTGACCGGAGTGGTGGTTTGCTTGTTCAAAAAGGGGGACCAGAGTGTGCGTGCCAATTATAGAAGTATCACACTTCTCGGCCTCCCTGGTAAAGTCTACTCTAGGGTGCTGAAAAGGAGGGTTCGGTCTATAGTCAAACCTCAGATTGAAGAGGAACAATGCGGTTTCAGCGGACCAGCTCTTTACTCTCAAGGATCATTGATTGGGCCTGGGATTATGCCCATCCGGTCTTTATGTGCTTGGTGAATTTGTAGAAGGCGTATGACCGGGTCACCCGGAATGCACTGTGGGAGATGCTGCGGGAGTACTGTATGGGCTGAGAGGGTCCCTTTTAAGGGCAATCCAATCCCGGTATGTCTAAAGCGAGAGCTGTGTACAGATTGTTTTGCTTTAAAATCAGACTTGTTTCTGTGGTTGCTGTGGTTTGTCACCAATCCTGTTTGTGATATTCATGGACAGGATATCGATGTGTAGTCGTGATGGGGAGGGGTTGCGGTTCAGTAGCCTGGGGATCTCATTGTTGCTTTTTGCAGATGATGTGGTCCTGATGGCATCATCAGTCTGTGACATTCAGCACTCACTAGATTGGTTCACAGCCGAGTGTGAAGCTGCTGGATGAGGATTAGCGCCTCTAAATGTGAGGCCACGGTTCTCAGCAGGAGATCGATGGAGTGCCTACTCCAGGTAGGGAATACATTTTCCCCAAGTGAAGAAGTTCAAGTACCTCAGGGTCTTGTTCACGAGTAAGGGGACATTGGAGCGGGATATTGGCCGGACAATCGGAGCATTGGGAGCCAGAAGGCAAAGCTCTCGATCTACCAGGCAATTTTCATTCCTACCCTTACCTATTATGATGAAGGGTGGGTCATGACCAAAAAAACTAGATCGCAGGTACAAGCGGCCAAAATTAGTTTTCTCAGGAGGGTGGCTGGCGTTTCCCTTAGAAATAGGGTACGAAGTTCCCTGCTAGAGCTGCTGCCCCCGCGACCCGACTCCAGATAAGCAGTTGACAATGAATGGATGGATGGATACATTGATGGATGGATTTTTTATTGCTTTTTTGTATCGATTTTATTATCGATATTATTATTGATTATGCTATTGCTGAAATTGGGACCTAAGCACTTCATTTAATTCCCTTTCATGCATCAACATGTTCTGGAATGACAATAAAAACATATTGATCCCTTGAGTCATCCTTGATAACATCCCCGGTTTAGAAGCAAATATGTTACATGCAAATCAGAACTCAACCTCAATTGAAAGACTTGCAATAAGTACACCTACCACAAAATCCAACAAACCCTTACGATAGCTCAGTCCACCGTTAGCAAATGCACACTGTAACAAAGCAGATCTTACCTCTGACTCCTTCAGCTTGTTAAAGTCTGGAGTGATGTAGAAGAGTATTCCATCGATAGCCCCAGGTAGAGTGATGCCACGGCAAAACAGGATGAACAGCATGAAATAGGGGTAAGTGGCTGAGAAGTACACCACCTGAAGGATACAAAGCATGATGAGAACACAAGAGAATGGAGCGCACATACGTCTGCATATTCATTCATTATATGGAGAACATGGAGAAACAAATCTGCTTGCATTCTGAGGAGTGTGTGACAGGCAAAGGGACTGTAAGAGTTTTCTGAAAAGCTGTAAGTTAATTACCCCCTATGAATGGTGTTCTGTCTCATGAGGCCCAAGGCACAATACAGTGACCTAGAATGCTGGCCCCAGAATGCATGGGTTCATCTCATGCTAGCGCTCTACATCTTCTGTACTCATTGTACAAGGTCCTACATTATAATGCTGGAAAGTTCATTTGACTTCAAGCAGAATTTATCTTTTGAACCCTCTAACCCTAACCCTCGGATTTACATCCTCACACTGGAAACTGATTACTTTAAAAATAAGACAACTAAATGACAACATTTT
The DNA here is from genome assembly GCA_026546735.1 of Forbesichthys agassizii. NCBI lineage: Eukaryota > Metazoa > Chordata > Actinopteri > Percopsiformes > Amblyopsidae > Forbesichthys > Forbesichthys agassizii. The sequence continues at coordinate 17,002 of JAODLL010040552.1, forward strand.
ACAGTGAAACACCCCCAGAATAAGGAAAAAAGCAACGGAAAGCACTATTTTAAGTTTCACTATGGCACAGCATTTTAAAACCATACCTTCTGTAAGCATGACTGGTAAAAGCAGCTTGATGCGTACACTGGTTTGTAAATGTACATCCTCCCAAAACTTCAACAAGTGTCATTTGGCATGACTACTGTAAGACAGGTATGCAAATCCCAAACTGACAGCAGTATTTTGAATTAAATGTATTAATTTACACTGTACATTGAACTTAGATAGGATAGTCCCTAATATAGCCATTGAAAACGCAAAAAAATGTTTTAGTTTTAATAATACATGCATAGTATTAATCTTTCCCAATTCCAGAGAAATGTTGAGGATCTACCACACATCATCCCCTTAATGTTGATATGAAAGTATTTCAATGCTCTTACTTTGCCCGTCCAGCTGACCCCCTTCCAGATGCAGAAGTAGACCAGGACCCATGCGATGGCTAGCGTTATGGCCAGAGGGAGTCTGACCTCGCCTGGCTTCTCCAGGCCGTCGGTCATCTGGTGCATGTTACGTCTGCAGGGAAGCAGCCCAAAGGCATTACGTCGACGCCTTACACATACAGTACACAATGGAGCCCCCGAGTGGATCATGAGATTATGTCTCCTTTATACCCCCCCCCCCCCCCCTCCCCCTCCCTATTGCCGTCATCATGGAGGCACATCAGTCAGTATTCGACAAGGGATTTTCTTGAGATTGATGGTGAGACACATAAGTGGCGCACTCTCTCAACTATTCCTCCAACACTCACAGGCTCATCTACCCTCCCCCTACATACTGCACACCAGGGAAGGAGCTGTGCTTCTGGGGCATAGCAGCGTGCCTTTTAGTGCTTTGATGTTAACAGCCAATATAGGTAAAAAAAAAAGAAAAACACAGGTTCAACTGAACGAGCTTCATTTTCGCCCCATTAGAGAAGTGCTGTAATCTCAGCGGGGCTATTATTATGTGTGCATGATTGCGCCACGCCAAGATGTTGTGCCGCTTAACAGATTCCTTGTCTGCTTACTCCCAGAACTCCACCACAGCGCTGGTGAGGTTGGTGGTGTCCTTGATGCTGTAGTTGGTGTAGCAGCTGTCTGTGTTCCAGGGATTGCCACAAGACTGCCATGGCAGATCCTGCATGGGAAAAGTGCATGAAAAAAGGAAGCACAACAAAATACAGGGAGCTCTCTTTACATGGACCATTTGCCTGCTGCCAAGGCCCTTTCTCAGTTGTCACCCAGCCAAGTCTAAGATACTCGTTTGAGACGCTTGGATTTCACGCTTATCTCGGAATGAATGCCTCATCCGTAACCGCATTCATCAATACATTGTGCTCAGCTCTAATTATGTGGGAAAGAAAGCAATAAATGTCACACTCATGGCTCCTACAGCTCACAGTGCTGTAGGAGCATTAGCATTGACAAAAAAGAAGCTGCCACATAGGCTAACCTAATGCGAAAATCAGCTATTTTGTTTTATATACAGTATATATATATATATATATATATTAATACAGACACATTGTGGAAATGAATTGTACAGGTCACACTGCTGCCATGCTTTTTCTGCCCTTGCAATGCACATGCTTGGATAGGTTACTTTTTGTAATCCGTTACAGTTACTAGTTATCAGACTAAGATTATAATCAGTAAGGTAATTTTTGGATTACTTAAATTTAGTGACATCATCTGATTACTGTCCATTACTTTTAGATTACTTTACGCCTAAACGCTTTCGTTCTTTGAAATTTCATCAAATGCAATACTGCATTGGCGCGCCAAATCTTTATATTTTTGGGACCGTTGATGTGGCTCAGGGAATCATATTAAATTAGGATTTAATTTAAATTATTGATTGACATTAATGAAAGGTAAATAAGAGAACAGCCAATTGTTTTATGCATTTTTCTTCAGTAAACTTCCCTTCACATAAAAAAAAAAAAACAGTAATCTGATTTCACTATTTTATCTTGTAACTGTAATGGATTACAGTTAGACAGTTTTTTTTATTGAGTGACCGATTACATGTAATAAGTTACTTCCCAACCCTGATACTGTAAAATATTATCTCTGTGATTTCTGTTGTCCTGTCTGATACTCACAGTGGTGAAGGAGCTGTACAGATAGTAAATAGCCCAGGCAATGATTACAATGTAATAGATGTTAAGCCAGAAGGACAGGACAGCAGCAGCCAGCCCAACGCCTATAACAGCAGATCAGGGGGAAAAAATAAACATTTGAATAATTTACATCCATAGATACATCCCCCATCTTATGCTGTAACAGAGGAGAACATGCCTGAACACCTTTTGGTGGAGGATAGATTAGTGGAAAAGATACTAGGATACACTGTAATTCTTATGTAGACCCATCTATTATCATTTTAAAAATCAAACTCTAATTAACATGTATGGGTTAAGCAGTGAATACAACAAAGCCATGCTCAACGTATTATTCGCATTTACCTTTGAACATGGGGGCCAGTTTCCACACCCCGAGCCCTCCGATTGACGTGTATTGACCAAGAGAAGTCTCGAGAAGGAACAGGGGCATACCAGCAAATATGAGGGTCAAAAAGTACGGAATCAAGAAGGCCCCTGAATAAAACAAGTGACAAGTATAGACGTGTAAGGAAATGTAGATAAGCAAAAACAATCATAGAAAATTATCCAGACAGATTTGGCTACATAAATATATAGTTTGTAACAAATGTCAAATCGTGGCCTTGCTTTTGGCTACGCAATTACGAACAGTTAACTGGAAGAGGGGCATTTTATATTTTATGTGATCGCCTGAGTCAAACTGGCACGTTGTTATTTAACCTCTATTTTGGTGTGAAATGCCCAGATTTCTTTCTGATTACCTCCTCCGTTTTTGCCACATAAATACGGAAATCTCCAGACATTTCCAAGTCCAATTGCATATCCAACACAAGACAGGAGAAAGTCAAATTTTCCAGCCCAATTTTCTCTTTCGGGAAGTTCCTTTTTCGTCTTCTGGACTTTCACGACCAAGGTTTTGGGTTTGTCGTTCGTAGTTGGTGCATCGTTCACAACAGCCTCAGTTAAGACGTGACCATCGGAGGCTTTGGTTCCATTGGTTGCCATGGTATCTGCAGATGTTTGTTAATCCTGACCAATGGACGCGGGTTTCAGGACTAGTCCACCCACACAGATGTTTGGATTCCGTGGACAGGCGCCCCAATTACGTCGGATGAAAGGATGCAGAAACAGGAACACCTTATCAGAAATATAGGGACCCTGCAAAAATAAAGTATTTTAGTTAACAGGTAACATATGTATTTTCCCAGTCAAATGCAATTGGAACATTTTATTATTTAGGCCTTTGGTTATATATTATTTTATATTTAGACCTTGTCAGAAAATAAAAAATGTTGCAACATTCGCCGTAAACACTATGGATCAAACAAAGAAATTAGGCCTATACATAGATATAATTGCTACATTTATAATGTCAAATTCTACTGCGGGTAACAATAGAAGAGCAATTAAACTCATTAAGGTTACAAAAGCATGCGACAATGTACAGTATAATAGCCTAATTCGCTGGGAGAAATTAATAGGCTAATTTTAATATGTTTTCTAATGTATACCCCTAAGGGCTTTTTCAGCAAAAGCATAAAATAAAAAAGTTCATAATTATTATAATAAGATGTAGCTGTAAACGGAACAAACTCCCAGGGTAATACTCTACAATGGAAAATGTGTATGTAATCTGCAAGAAAATTATATTTTATTTAACTGAAAAAGCAATAGGCCTACTTATTGTTTCAGCTCAGCCTAATGTTTGCACATCCAGATACATTTTGTGCATGCCTAATTAGGGCTTGTTTATATGCATTTGCATATAGCACGTTTGATGGTTTACATTTTACGTGACGCATTTATCCAATATATTAGGCTAGGCAACAGTATATGACATACAAATGATATTTGCCTTCACACCTTTATTAATGCGCATATGAAAGAAATTATGCGCAAATGCTCATACCTTGCAATTTGACGCACAATATATATATATATATATATATATATATATATATATATATATATATATATA
>JAODLL010040563.1:0-20936 GCA_026546735.1 Forbesichthys agassizii
TATATATACACACATATTTACATACACATATGTACACACATACATATATACATATACATATATATATATATATATATACACACACACACACACACATATATATACACACACACACACACACACACATATACACACACACACACATATACACACACATATATAAATATATATACATACACACATATTTACATACACATATGTACACACATATACACATATATATACACACACACACATATATATACATATATACATACACACACATATATATACACACACACACACACACATATATATATACATACACATATACATACACACACACACATATATATATATACATACACATATACACACATATACACATATATACATACATACGCACATATACAGTATTTACTATACATATGGAAATATAAAAGAGTTCAAAAAGAAATCGCATTGTTAAACCAGATCTTACACACACTGCCCCTTTAAGTGTGTTTTCAGGAGACATACGTTGCCTCAATAACGACCCCGACCCCAGCAGGCTGCAAAGCTTCAGTGATCGCCACGGCGATTTGTTTGGTCAACCGCTCTTGAACTGTGAACCGAGACAGAAAGTTAAACATGATGACATGATGGGTTGTGGCAGCTGCGGACAGCAACTGAATGCTTTAGTCATCCACACTGTAACCACAAAACCAGCTTTCTGATTTTAAATGAATACTTAATAACAATAAACTACATGTTAAATCATTGTTAGTTATTAAAACATTTTAAATAATGTATTATTTTAAATCATTTATATTTAAACGTTTTAATATTTGAATTAAAAAATAACGTATATATATATATATATTGGAAAAATACCTTGTAATCGACGACTGTAGATTTCAACAATCCTATGGGAAAGAAAAAGATACTGTATAATTGAGAAATTTGAATGGAATCACCACATTTCAATTAGCCCCAAAAGCACATCTTTGTTATACACAAACAATGCAGCTAAATTACACATAATAACAACACTAACCATAATTATAATGAATGTGGATTACTGACTTGAATAGTACATGACAGATGTGATTTACGTACGTAGGTATCCCTTTAATAATAATAATTAAATTTAAGCATTTATGACGTTGAACCTTCACATTTAACCTACTGTACTGCTCTTTTGCTCTTGAACTTTGACAAAAAATGTGCCCAAATGGAGCCATGCACTTCTCCGTGAAATGTCACAGTAGGAAAATATGTCTGGATGAGGTATAGTAAGTACTTAGAAAGCACTACAGTCATAATACACTTGTTAGTAGAAGAAAGCTAGCCTGGGTACCAGACACAATATTCACGTGGTGAATATAGCCTGGCCACGCTCCATTGGGTAGTTGTCATCACCTCCTACGGAACTATTGGACAGTGCTGAACCAATCGGCGTCCTTTGAGGTCATTGTGTTTTGGCGTAGGTCGCACGCACTCTACACCGGAGAGCGGGTATCGTGTCCCGCTTAGCAGCACTAACGTGAGAGAAGAAATCAATCCTAGAAGGCAATTCACCCATCCCTGTCTTCTCATGAGCATTCGTAGACCTGCTCATGTTTTCCCGTTCGTTGTCGTCGTTGTTAAAAAAACAATACGCTTTGACTGTTTAACTCTTCCCCTAAGAACATTTTTCGCTGAGATTATAGTCTGGAAACCCTGTTCACTTTACCGTCCGCACAGCCACCCTGGATGGTGGACCAATCAGCGACCAGTGGGAGTGGCTAAGTGCGATGACATAGAAGTCAAGCGTGTGTCAGGACATGGTGGGAGAGCTAGATGAAGAGATGCAAACAGTTGCAGCTTCGATGATTGGCTAAGGGGTTAGCCAGAGATCGACACCCAGTAGAAGGCAACGACAGCGAACGATCCCCAAAGGAGCGTTTTCAGACTCTATTCACAAAGGAACTGTTTTGTTCTGGTTACACACGGCTAGCAATAAGTTGCTGTTCCATCATAATTTGCATGTGTCCGTCAATTTGGCATATAAGGGGGTATTAACGTGGTAAGCACAAGGTATTGGGGTCAGTGGGATCAGATTGTCCACTAACAGACACACACACAACTTATAATCATCTTAAATACAAGCTCTGACGTGCATGTCTAACATACAATGGCTAACACATAAATGTACCCGTGTGTGTGTGTGTGTCCACAAATAAACAGTTCTGTCGATAAGATTAATGCAACTTAAAGAGATCAGGAGGCACATTCCACTCCAAAAAAAAGCTCTAGCAGTTACATTATGGGAACATAGAAAACTAGAAGCAACGATCCCACTTTGGTCACTGGAGTCATAGAACTATAAACATATGGTTGGGAATGACGACAGATTTATATACGTAGTCCTCTGTCTAAAATAGTGAATAATAATAATAATACATTGTTTAAAACTAGTCCAAGCACCTCGTTCTGTGGTGTGACATATTTATTGTGGAGGTGATGTGGCATTACATTTATTGTGGAGGTGATGTGGCATTACATTTATTGTGGAGGTGATGTGGCATTACATTTATTGCGGAGGTGATGGTGCTGTCTGTACATGTACCTGGCTAGTTTGCTGAGACCCAGTACCCTCTTGTTGGGGAGGTAGCCAATATGGACCTATATTAAAACAGAAACATGCATAGTACATTTATATTTGACATCTACAGCATTTGGTAGACATTTTTTTTCCCAAAGCGACTTATTACGACTTTACGAGGAGAGGAATAGAGGAAAAGACCCCACACACGCACACACACACACGCACACACACACACGCACACACACCACTTAAATGTCAAGTACAATTTGTTGACAAGCCCAGAAAAAGGGCAGCAGCAACAGCCATGCTGAGATCTCCATTTTCTCTGTTTTACAATCTTCTTTCTTCTCCACATGATTACGTTTTCCCAGCTTCCCTGCTGCGACGTGACATTATGTGCAAAACACACACCGCCCGGCTGTGTGCACCACTCACGTTTTATATCGAATAAGAAGAGCAGAAAATAGCAATAACATGACGACCACACCGCCCGGCTGTGTGCACCACTCACGTTTTATATCGAATAAGAAGAGAAGAAAATAGCAATAACATGACGACATACAGGAGTTGTTATTACTGTTTACAGATAATGCTGTTGCCATTATTGTTTACAGAACATAACCGTAATAATCGCTTAGAATACAGACCGGGAAATATTTATTTCATATTATTGTAAACAATTTTTTTTTACTGGCTATCCAAGATGTCTAAATCAAAGTGAACAGCTGCGCTGATCTAAAAGCCTACTTCTCCAAGCCTCTTTGAGGTTTGGGGTCCGACCGCTATTGTACCAGTGACTGGCATCCCACCCCTTGCCTTGCGGTGAGTCATACTAGTGAGAGCGTGGAGGGGGGATGGGGGGTAATTAGATGAGAGACTGTGCTGCTGACAATGACATGGATTGGCAATGCAAAACACGACCGCCTGACAACAGTCCGCTCCGTGCATGCCCAGCAGGCGCGTGCATGTGATTCATGGCGGTCATCACAGCTCATTTGCACACAGAAAATAAATAGGCACCGGCAGAGGCCTTTGTCTCAAATGACACACACACCTGCAGGGTGTGCGTGCGTGTGTCTGTGTGTGTCACTGAGCGACGGACACGCCCCTGACAGCACATCCGCCCGTTGCCGCGGTGACGTCACAGGGACACGAGTGGGCTGCCGGGGGGGAGCTGCATTGTGCAGCACACCGTGACAGACTGGTCAAAGAGCTCTCCGGATAGAAGAACTTGGCTGGGGCTTATCTCATTTGCACTGAGCGCTGAGTAGTCGCGATCTCTGTGCAACCACGGCTGTGTTGTTTAATGCTGCAGATTATGGAGCTCCACGCCACAATGGAGCTCCAATAGAGAGACTAGTAGAGACTAATTCTGATATACAGTATTATAATTCTAATATACACATTATGATAATTCTGATATACACATTGTGATAATTCTTCTACACATTGTGATAATTCTGCTACACATTGTGATAATTCTGCTGAACACAGTATGTTAATTCTGATATACACATTGTGATGATTCTGCTAAACATTATAATAATTCTGATATACACATAATAATTCTGCTATACAAAATACCCTAATTCTGCTACACATTATGATAATTCTGATATACACCTTATTATAATTCTGATATACACCGTATTATAATTCTGATATATACATTCAATATGCTACATATATAATATTTTACTTGCCACCAGGCAGCATTGAAGTTAGTAGACTGTACGTTTATTGAAAGATGAAGGTTGTTAGTGTGTGTGTATGCGTGTGCGCGCGTGCGAGCGTGCGTTACCTTTCCAAAGATGGGGACGAGGTGATGTTCACACATGGAGAATATGTCTATATCTTTTACAATCACCATCTCGTCATGGTCCTCATCGAAGATGGCATCATTCAGGACATCTACAGTGTGAAGGATGGTAGCATTTTGTAAAGTGTTGCGGTGGTTCTTTAACCTCGTATGGGTTGACTCTGATTGGCCAATAGAGTATGTTGCAGGTTTAGTGCATACATTTACTACCTTAGTCAATAATTAGCTGCTCATGTACAAGCTAGTATGGTGAAGCTACCTAAGGTCTAAATCAGGTTGACGTCTATTTTACTTTTGATCATTTAACGATCCCAAGCCCCGCCTCTTTCCGCCTGTCCTCTAATAAGAGTTGAGAATTTTTGAATCTGACAGAAACTCCTTCAACTGTCTGTTTGCCCTCATATAGCCTGATATGCTGTTTTGTCCAACCTAGTTACAGTAACTAGGTTGGACAGGTGAAAGGGGCGGGACTTGGGATCAGTCAATTGTGTTCTACTAACTTGCATTATTGACAAATGTGCTTGCTCAGATTCCTCTCTATTCCTCCCCCGAATGTGTTCATACACCTTTCTCCATCCATCCTATATTTTACATATACATGTACAGCACTTAGCAGACACCTTTATTCAAAGGGACTTACATTCAAACATTTTTCATGCAGTTAACAATGATTGGAAACTTGTATCCGTCACAAATTATAGTTGCAAGTTATAAAGCCACATAAGAAATGCACAGGAATACATTTAACATGTATGGATGGATAGGTGTTTCCAAGGAAACAGTTATCCATCCCAGAGGTTTAGAAGGCCTTAGATGCAACAGAACTACACAGACCAATGTAAAAACAGAGCTCAATAGTAATTGTTTTAGGCCAGAGGCACAGACAACCATCAGAGCCAATGTGATCATGGCGTAGGCCAATCCACAGTGTACCAGAAGACATCACAGCTTTGCTGTGTCTCTCAAGTAACCACGTCTAATTATAGAACTACCTCCATACACGCTTTCCTGTTGCTGCAGTGTTGCAGTATTGCATTTTGCATTGCCGGGGACTGATATCAGCGCTATAATAAACGCTGCGTTATCTGTTTGTGCACTGCGGTCGTTTCTCTCTGATGGTAGCCTTTTTTTAATTTCCTGCCTTGTTATCTGTTCTGAATGGGAAGGGAGGAAGGGGGGGGCTAAGGAGGATGGAGAACTGTCAGAATTTTTGGCATATACACTCAAGACACCGTACGGTTATTGGCCACGATGTGAGAAAATCACTATTGTTAATTTATTTTTGGGCCAGCAGTGTTCCGAATGTGTTATAATCTAATCTATAATTTAACCCAACACTGAAACTGTTAACTGAAATTTTTTTTAACAACAGTTTATCTTTCTATCCCCCTCCAACCAATACAATCCTAATTTGCTCATATTAAACATAAACAGATGGTAAACAAACCTATCAATAACTTTATAGTTTAATGTGTGTCCTGTGTGATAATGCATGTCTGGCTACAGTCTAGGTTTCATGCAGTGAAATATAAAACCAGCATTTACAGATTTGTTGGCCTTTTTTTAAATGTATTCTATTAATTTATTAATATTGGAACATCGGCATTAGAGGAATACAATTATATCTAACTGGATCGCAGTGGAGATTATCAGATCCAACTTCACTTGTTCAGGGATTTAGATAAATAAAGTTCAATTCAATGTTTTGGGGTGGTATTGATATGTGGTCACCAGAAGCTCTAGGAGAGTTAGGCAGATGTTCTCGCTGTGTTTTGATGATTAATACTAGTCGCTGGGCCCGGGTATGTTCATTAAATGTAATGCCATTGGCGTTAGTGTGGCCATTTAGGCGTGCTTTGTGTGTCGGGCTTTGTGCAGTTTTGACATTGTCCGGTATGGGTATTATTATGAAAATGCGTTTATCATGTTGATATGCTTTTAACATTTTAATTCTTTTTTTACCTCACCCAGCTGTGTGAGACCTCCTCAGGTTTGGAGTGAATGTTGTTTAGGCTTTCCTTCACTGTCAATCAGCGCCAACACACACGTTTGTGTTTGTGTGGCAGGCTGAATGTAGCAGCTGTTGAGCACTACCTGAGTTAGCATTAGTTTCCAGCGCCTTCGCAAACACCCTCCTCACATCACACAGGAAAGCAAACACTTACAGGTACATGGTGATGGATAGTGTCACGGCAACCTACGCCTGTATGACTTGCTTTGCTCTAAATATATATTTAAAAATAAAAAACATTCAGCCAGGCTGTGTTAGTACAGTAGGTGTCAATCAAATTGGCAAATCAATTTAGCATGTGATTAGACCGCCTACAACCAATCAGAACACAAACCCCAGGTGCTGATTGGCCAGTTATATTAATTGTCTATAGTTATATGAACTACCTATAGAAATTCAATGTAAATGTTTTTTTTATTAGTATTTATTATTAATATTTCCAAAACTGTCACGCAAAGTAAAGCAAATTGTTTATGCAAATGTAAGCAAGATCAGAATTGTTTTTCAAAGCATAAAACTACAAAACTGGTCAAAATAAAAACCGAATGAATCCAAAACAATTGAATCCACGTGAGAAGCATCTCTTTCAGGCAGCTCGGGTTTGTTAATTAACTTGACTGCAAAATCACATTGCCATGGCGACCTGCACTGCTGGTGGTATGGTACCTTCATTTCACATCCGCTGAAACATTGTTAAACCTGAGATTAACCCAATTAACACACACACAGGCACACGCACACACTATTAATCTAACTAAGATTGTGTTGACCTTTGGTTAAAGCAATGGCAGTTGGTGATTTTTGAGGGGCCCGTAGGAACAGAGAGAGAGAGAGAGAGAGAGAGAGAGAGAGAGAGAGAGAGAGAGAGAGAGCGAGAGCGAGAGAGCTCCATGAGATTGTGAGCTCCTATATTAGTTGCTCCTACCATACACACACGCACACATGGAAAAGGCCCACTTTTTGATATGTTGTGAATGAAACAGGGAATTGTGAATGAAATCATGAATAAACTAGTACATTAAGTTATGGTAATATGGCTTGTATAAACGAACACACAGATTTCTAAAGGAAGCATAACTACATAATACTGTAAGTCATTAATTTACTACATCTCAGTCAATCAAGAAGCCTATAGCAGTAACATATGCTTGCCCTCATTAAATGCTGTTGTTTGGGCATTTATAAGCCAATGGTGTTAGGGAGAGTTAGTGGCCACATTAAAGCATGCACACAAACACCTTTTTTTATGTACTGGTATTGCCACAGTGGACGCTCAACACTGTTGAAAAAGTTCAGTCTAAATCAAAAAAGGGTTTATTTTCTAGGAAGCCAGAGGGGTGGTTCAACTGACAGCCAATAGGCTAAGGGGGAGAGAACATCCTGTTGTTTGCATTATCTGAGAAGAATTTCTTAGTTTGATTGATGGATATACAGTATGACCTGCTTCACTTCTGACACATACTGGAAAGTTGCTTAGGATTAAAGTGTCTGATAAATATAATGTAAACGTACGATAATTATCTCTCTCTCTCTCTCTCTCCTCTCCCCCCCACCCCTTCCCCCTTCCCAGGCAGCCCCATTCATTGTTTTACTGTTAACTAGAACCCATGTGGGATTCTGTAAAGCTTCCATAGATCCCCATCATCAGACTAGAAGAGGTGTACATGCAGGTGTACAGTATGTACAGTAGTAGGACTAACCACATCTCTAGTTGCTACTGGGGTAGAATACCATCAGAATTACAAATGTTGTGTACCCCTGACTCCGACCCCCGCACCCCTAATAACCGGCTCTTTACTGGTGAGCAGGTTTTTTCACTCACAAAAGAGCATTCCTTCTCTAAATTGGTGCTTCACAGTATACAGCCCACTCTGACAAACCACCTCCAGATGGGTTCGGAGGTCGTGGGAGGAGCTGCATGCAGAACCCAGTTATTGCAGGAAATTAACATCCGTTTATGTGTTTACATAGTTTTAAATGTAATAAGTTTGAAGGAAGGACCTTCAAGTAGGGGTGCACAATATATGGACTCAGTATTGTTATCGCAATATCACGTTACTCAATATCATATCGAAAATGTAGGAGGAAGTGCAATATTCAGTTTATATTGTGGAGAGTTGTGTGTCCATTGGCTGTGTTTGATGTAGACAGAAAAGTAAAATGTGTGGCTGAGGAAGCTAATGCCATAATAGAGATAGAAGAGAGAATTAGTGACCAAAAAGAATGCCTCCTCGGTATTTTGGGATTACTGTTGTTGTACTATTGTAGTCCAATGTGTTGTTTTGAATATATTTTCATGCATTTTCCCATAACCTGTGCTTTTACTTATGTTTAAAAATATATAAATTAATATCGATATTGCTATTTTCATGATCAATATCGTGCAAACCTACCTTTAAGTTGAATAGATTTTTTAAAAGCAAACTGCTAAATTCTGCAGGAGAAATAACAGATTAAACTGCGATGTAAATAAACTGTAAATAAAACAACATTCAAAATGTGTGTTGTTTAGATCCGCTAAGCAGTTTGAACCAAAGAAACACCAAACAGTGGTGTCAACCTACTGTCAAAACTGAGCCAATGCTATAATTTTGGGTAAAGAGAATAAGAACAACAATTATAACCTCCCAGACAGCTGTACGAAGACAACTACAGTCGATATTTCTGGATTAAGCAATTCAAATAACAACCATATCCATTAGTGTACAAGTACATGCTTTATGTTTAAAAGCATGTCAGGCAATGGAGATTTCAGATAACATCACTTGGAGCATCACTTCGAAACTATTAAAACACAGTTGAAAACTCTTATTTAAAGAAGCTGTTAGTTAGACTGTAGGGTGGTGAGGCCGGTCTGACACGTATTTCTATTTTTTAATTTGCTTTTGTTTGGTTATTTATTTGTGTCATGTGCTGTCATGTATTTACTATTGCTGTGTATTCCCCTACAGGTGTGAAGCACTTTGTGATATATATATTTGTGAAATGTGCTATATAAATACATTTTACTTACTTCCATATTATTTCATTTCTAGATGTCATTTTAGACATAGGCATACGTTTTCCCAGGGCAAGCTACATTGAAAATGTAGTGAGCTAAGCTACCAGTTACTCTACATTAAATTAAGCTTAACTACACTGAAGCCACACTAAGAGAAATGAAGCTACATGAAAAAAAGTAGATCACTACATTTAAACTATCTCCTACATTTTATTGTACCAGCATTCAAAAGTGTAAGTCAAACAAACAAACAAACAGGGCAAATTGTTCAGTTCAACTGTTTATTAAACAATAATATGTGTTCTCTGCTCTCACTGTTATTTCTATCACGTAAACTCAAGTCTTGCCTTTATTCCGCCTCAATCCCCTGCATCAAAGTCTCAGGCATCAGCGCAGTGATTGGTAGGCCTACGTCTACGGCATCACCGACCATCATACTGAAGTGCTTCTGTCGGCTACACATGTAGCATAGGTCCGTGTATGTGATGACATCACGTACTGATTCTTAGCAGTTGTATCAAGACTTAATCTGGAGCTGCAGATTCAGAAATGCTTGGGAAAATGTAGCTTCTGTGGACGCTACCGCGCTATATTATATCAATTAAAGAGCTTCGCTACTGAAAAGCTACTCAGAAATGTAGTTTAACTACACTGCGTTTTCTCCTTCTATAGCTTAACATTGTTTTAGTTAGTATGCTCATAGCGTGATTCGTTATCTCACTTGAAGTAGGAGGAGACCATTGACTGACTAGTTAGAATCCAGAAATGTTACATAACTGACATGACATGTTACCAAACAGGCTTGTTTTACACGTTTTACCTTTCAGAGAAGTTTGGCTTTTTGAAATTTTAAACAGATTTACAAATACAGTAGGGGGGCTTTGATCTTGTTAAATTGCCTTTATTGCAGACGTGGAAGAGTTAGTCTATTTGCTGCAGATATTAATGTAATGTGTGTAATTTAAAGTGAGTTCACAAATAACTAATTAGGTTACTGCTACCCTAATATCAATTTGGCATTATTTAGGCATAGCCAAATTGGTTTAGCGCTTAGTTGACACCAAAGGCTACCCGTTTATTTTTAAGAATATTCTTCTAATTTCCTTAACATGTTTATCTAAAATGTGTCAGCTTTGTAGGATATTACAGTCTACTGTATGGCATTGCCGCATTTGTAGACTCTATGATAAGACCATGACGAGAGTTGTTGATCTATTTGCCACCTGTTGATCATTCACAAAAATCCATACACTTTAACGGCATAGGCTAACATCTTAAAGAAGTTTTAATTAACATACCGATAATTTTCTCTTGATAACCCTTGGTGAAGAACTGCATAGCGGTGGCTGCCCTCCAGGGAGTTTTTAGAAGTCCCTGCCTTTGGGGATCCTCACCCAGGTCTCTGAGAATGGACGTGTAGGCAGCTGCCAGGTTGGGCAAACTAATTTCGTTGTCCTCCACGCTCCTGGTGCGCTCATCTCTCCAGCTCTCCGTGAACGAGGGGGTCGTTTGGGAACTGGACTCCCCGACCACCGTCCGCCCAGCCTTGCTCACCACACCGTTTAACACTTTAGCGCTGGCAGCGCCGTCATTCTGTTCGTGTCCACCTAACTGATTTGCTTTTGAGCGCTCCATAACGGTAATGAATAAACCGGATCGCTCCGCTAAAGGACTTACCTCTGTCAATGACTTTTTGTGGAAGTTTAAGGGTGTGCTGAGAGCTGAAGCTGGCAGGGCAAAAGCGCACTTCCCGCAGCTTCAGCATCAACCGGCTTTATAAAGGAAGAATAATCCGTGGGCATTGCTATTGGTCGGTTTTTCTCGAGTAAACTGCGTCATGACACCGACTGACACGAAGCCTAATAAACAGATGAGATATAACTCCAATCTATAAATATGACGGTAGTAGGCTTTTCCTTAAGATTGTTTCTCAGATCATAAAAACACAATGGGCCAGGTTTTTATTTATTTTATAGTTTAAAAACACAAAACGAAGAAAATCAAAGTAACATAAAAAACACATTTACAATATTCTGGTCTGTGGGGATATTGAAAAAAATAATTATTCCATAGCCACACACTCCATAAACTGCCAGAGGTTTTTGACAGCACCTGAAATAGTTTCACACATTAAAAAACATTTCAGAGCACTTTCAATATAGTTCCAGTAAATTTAAAAGAGAAAATGTTTTAATACTAGGCTAGTTATTTTTTGTTAAAAGCAAACGCGGAAAGCTTGGCGGAGGGATCCAAGGCTCTTTTCTTCTTGGCGTCGTTTCCGTCCGCTCCGATCGGTGCGGACTCAATCTCTGCCCCACCTTCACGCTTTCTTTTCTTCAAATCTGCCGCTGTGTCACCGCACGGGCCTTTGGCTCGCTCTGTCCACGACTGAGGAATGACGGGAATCAAAACATTACGATACGAAATTATCTTTCTTACTAACTAACCTAACGGTATATACTGTGTGTATGTGCGTAGCTACAGTAAGGTAAAGATGAAACACTTTAGATAAACTTTTTTAAAAAGATAAATGTTACAGACATACATAAATATTTCTTGTGACCAGCAAGTTACTCAGGAATTGTAATAAGTTATTAGTTAGGCTACTTATTACTCCTTCAAAAAGTAATATTACTTTATTTATTTATTACTGGGTATTAAAAGTAATTAGTTACATTACTGGTTACATTACTAGATTACTTTCACAATCACTACCCTGTCTCATCACTGCTGAAAACTGACAACCTGTGTAGCAGCTCATTTTATAATTTAATCCTCTTTATTGGAACAATAATTAACCGTAGGAGTCAACAATCAGTCAAAGTGAAAACAGCAAAAGAATAACGTATCCACATGATATTTAGCATGTACAATCATGGGTGCATGATGCATGTACGGAGTATTACAGATCAGATTTGTATGGGCTCAGAGAAAACCACTGTTTCATCAGTCCACACCCACCCACCCAGCTGCAGATAAATTAAATGATCACCGCACGTCGTTTAACATTTTATAGTATAAATATACTGTAAATGAAAAAGAAATAGAAACATCATATTATTATTAATCTACAAATACATATTACATTTTAATATAAATAGTAAACATCTGATAAACTGCAGTGGTCTCTTAATTTTTTACATTCGATAAAGAAAGTACACCCTCTTTGTATTCTATGGTTTTACATGTCAGGATATAATAATCATCTAAATATTTGGTCAATACAACCTTAGATGAACACCACCACATGCCATGATGATGGTATGATCTGCGCAAAACTGTATACGCTTTTGAAAGGTCGATAGCCGGCGAAGTATCATGGCTGTCCCGGTCTGTTAGCGGGACATCGCATCTTTGAAATTGTAAAACATTTTAAACTAGACTCCATTTTGATAAATTCACCATAGATATTAAGCTAAAACATGTATATTCTCCTTCAAAAACTCTTAAAACTGCATTTTGTGACACAATAAAAGTAGTATTTCAAAAAGTAAAGCTAATATTGTTGTACGTTTTCATTGCCGCTTGTTGATTCAAAATGGATTCTGGGATATTCCGCTGACAAGTTCACACAAGTCACCACTGAATCCTTGGTAAAAAACGTCAATTGAGAACACAGTATTTTATCCGTTCTTGGCTAGATGCGAACTTGTGAATTGGAACAGTACTTGGCTGTGAATTCTGACGTTTCACAAGTCCACAAAAACAGAAAAGAATGCATATTGAGAAACAGCCCGTTTCCACTGATCATCCTTGAGATGTTTCTACAACTTGATTGGAATCCACTTATAGCAAATGCAGTTGACTGGACATGATTTGGAAAGGCACACACCTGTCTCTATAAAATGTACCACAGTTGACAGTGCATGTCAGAGCACAAACCAAGCCATGAAGTCCAAGGAAATGTCTGTAGACATCCGAGACAGGATTGTATAGAGGCACAAATCTGGGGAAGGCTACATAAAGATTTCTGCAGCATTCAAGGTCCCAATGAGCACAATGGACTCCATCATCCGTAAATGAAAGACGTTTGGAACAACCAGGACTCTTCCTAGAGCTGGCTGCCCAGCCAAACTGAGCAATCGGGGGATAAATGTTTAGTCAGGGAGGTGACCAAGAACCCTATGGTCACTCTGACAGAACTCCAGCATTGTTCCATGGAGAGAGGAGAACCTTCCAGAAGGACAACCATTTCTGCAGCACTCCACCTGTATGGTAGAGTGGCCAGACGGAAGCCACTCCTCAGTAAAAGGCACATGACTGCCCGCCTGGAGTTTGCCAGACGGCACCTGAAACACTCTCAGTCCATAAGAAAGAAAATGCTATGGTCTGATGAAACAAAAATTGAATTCTTTGGCCTGAATGTCTGGAGAAAACCAGGCACCACTCATCACCTGGTCAATACCACCCCTACAGTGAAGCATGGTGGTGGCAGCATCATGATGTGAGGATGTTTTTCAGTGGCAGGAACTGGGAGACTAGTCAGGATCGAGGGAAAGATCAATGCAGCAATGTACAGACATCCTTGATCAAAACCTACTCCAGAACGCTCTGGACCTCTGGGGACTGGGAGACTGGGGAGAAGGTCATCTTCCAACAGGACACCGACCCTAAGCACACAGCCAAGATAACATAGGAGTGGGTTCAGGACAACTGTGAATGTCCTTGAGAGGCCTGACTTGAACCCGATTGAACATCTCTGGAGAGATTTGAAAATGGCTGTGCACAGACACTTCCCATCCAACCTGATGGTGCTTGAGAGGTCCTGCAAAGAAGAATGGGAGAAACTGCCCAAAAGTAGGTGTGCCAAGCTTGTAGCATCATACTAAAAACGATGTAAAAGAATGAGGGAAAGATAAATCATGTCAGAACTTTTTCAATTGTAAAACAAACTGAAATCTTCAAGGGGAGAAAATTATAAATAAAACCCTTACAATAACATGGTTGCACAAGTGTGCACAACCGTAAACTAATGTGTGTAATATGGCATGTGGTGGTGTTCTAATCTAAAATTGTATTTACCAAATATTCAGATTGTTATTATATCCTGACATGTAAAACCATAGATGTATGTATGTATGTATGTATATATATGGATAGAGCGCATAACGGTATATGTGCCTCATAATAACACCTCCACCGTGACCCCACACACACACACACACACAGTCACGCAGCTTAAAATTACATGGCGTCATGGGTAATCACTATTGACATGCAGCCACTGATGCCGGCTGGCTCTAACCCCCCCTCACATCATCCCCAGAGCTAGAGACAAAGAAGAGCACAGATGACTCATCAGTGGGGATGCAGACAGGCAAACACCTGGGTTACACCCCCCCCCCCACAAACATCTCCTGTCCCTGGTGAGTGTTGCCTGTTATGCATCATACACACACACCCACACAGTATACTCACATATACACTACTGTATATACACACAAACATTCGCCTGACGAATCGAGTATTTATCGAACTAAGCTGGAAATACACCGCAGCGGTTTTCACTCATGCGTGTGGGAGCGACTGCTTAGCAACAGAAATCGGCAGGTCGCTGGTTGACTATTTGGTGTAGCCGCTGGACCGACCGCTCCCATCAACCGAAACCCGAAGTTCTATAAACTTTTTCTATCGATTCAAATTTTGAATCGGCAGCGAGAGGTGAAGGAAATTGCTAGCAGCTCAACCAATCAGTATCTATTTCAATAGTCAATGATGTCTAGGACACTACCACCTAGAGGTAGTGGGTCTCTATGTTAAGAACATTATTAGATATTAAATATAATATTCATATTCGTGTTTAGAACGAACTGTGGTCATGTAGCATCAACATCGATTTAACAACAGCGCAAACACGCTCGCCAAAAGATGGCCGCACCATTGCTTGCAATTAGTTAGGTAGCGGCCAAAGGTACAGAAACAGCCGCAGTGTTTTTAGATTTTAGCCTGCTCCACTGGGAAATGTTAACAGTTGTTGCCTCAATACCCACCCTGATTGGGCCGCCAGTAGGGTGGGTGTAAAAACACTAATGCAAACAAGGTTTCCAGAGCAATAGTCAGGCGGAGCCAGGCTGGATGAAATGTGATGTGTAACAGTTATAATAGCCAATACGTTTATGACTACGTTACAGGTACCATTGTGGATGCACTACATGGTACTCACAAGTGTGCTTAGAGACCTGGGGTTGTATAGAGCGCCAGATCAGGGCAAAGGCTCATGAAAGTTACCCCCCTCTTCCATGTATATTAATGCCCTCCCTCGCATGGTAATATCATCACAGACAATGACATCAATGCTATGTGCCCTGCAGAAGGTTCCCAAGCAACACATCTGACCCCCCCCCCCCCCCACTACCTTTATTTATTTCAACATCCCACTCCTCGTTCTCTCGGCTGTGTGGAGGGCCAGCCGCTTTCTCCCTGAGTGGCTTTGTGTGTGCAAGGTCACGTTGTGCAGGAGATACAGAATGAGCCTCACATATATGCACATAGGCGTACACACACGCACACACGCAACACAAACGTACACACACACAAACATAATGCACTCAAGACAAACATACACACATGCAGTGCACACACAAACACAAACGTACATACACATTCATACACGCAGAACAAACACACACACAACCGGGGTTATTAGCTTTGTAGGTGGATGAAATGGGGTTTGTTGGAGAGAAGGCTGATAAATCACCAGATAGTGTTCATAAGGGGGTCTCTGAGGAGCCTGAAGATTGTCAGCTGCCAAGAATATCACCTGTGCTCATATCACAGACTTAAAGTGCGACCGCATCCTAAATTGTGTTTTTTGGAGCTGTAAACGAAGATGAGACATAATGCTGGTGTTAAAAGGTAAGCTATCGCAAACTAATCGTAAGCTAATACACATTTTGTCAAATTCCCCAAATATCTCCTCGCATTTAGCTAATTTAATGTTCTCCATGTGTTGGAAAAATAATATGATACTTCTACACAGCCCTGGGAACATAAACAAAATGGAGAACACCGATCACAACAAAGTTGTAGTACTACGCTTTGCTTCACAATGGTTTGATTGGAGCAAATTAAGCAAGCGTTCGAGAATGACTGACCTTGCCTTTAATATTGATTCAATTCCTGTTTTTAGAAAAGTCTTCATTTTATGGTCTAAAAAAGCCTCTACACGTCGTATCGATTAAAACTCGCCCAAGGACTTTGCTGGTTTGTAACAGTACGCCTCGTCTGCTCATGCGTTGTCTAATTCAAAATGTTAACGTTAATGCTAATGAGGCCCCATTAACTTCCCCTCATTCAGCTCCTTGACTATGTTTAAGTTCAGTAAGTCAGGTAAATAGTGCAATAGGTGGAGTCAGGCTCAGAGCTGGGGTGCAGCTACACATTAATCATGAACTTAAACTAACAAGGGAATACACTTTCTAAATAAATACATTACATTTCAACAGTCCGCAAGGGCCTTGGATGATTTGAAAGAGAGATGGTGTGTAGAGCTAACCTGACATGCCAGAGGAATTGTTGTCACAAGTCCATCTGGGGAGCCGTACATTGAAACTATTTGTGAATGGCTGTACTTTAAAAAAGCACGCCCGTATAGCTAATTGGAAAGTTCAATTGGTCGCCTGAAGTTGAGCTTTGTTTAATTTATTATTTCGCATGTTGTCACTTCAATTCACTGAATCACATTGACCTTCAATTGTTACACGCCACTACATCGCTGCTAGTCACTTGCAGGCTTAAGCTTGTAGACCTTTGCCTCAAATAAAAAATGAATTTAAATAAATTAAAAAAAGATTAAAAGAAAATATATGACAAACTGCCTTCAATGCTATACGAGTGCTCCTAAGAAGCTCCGCCCCCCACACATTGGTCACTCAATGCCAAGGCTGGGATGTTGTTGTTGTTGTGTGTGGTCAGCACCACTTTGTTTGTGTTCCCAGCCACAGAGCCAGGGCTGTGGAGAAACACCAGGTTATTTCTTCCAGGGCGCGCGCGCACACACACACACACACACACCAGGCAGCAGGAGGACCATGAGGAGATATTAATTTAATAAAGACAAAGAGTGTATTAGATATTAACAATCGTTTAGCTACCTTGAATTGTGGGACCCCTCCCCCCCCTTCCCCAGGCACATCCTACCAGACGGTCCTTTGTCTCCAGGATCCTGTAGCGTCCCATGGCCTCCTTGATGACCCCGGTCTCGTCCAGGTC
The DNA here is from genome assembly GCA_026546735.1 of Forbesichthys agassizii. NCBI lineage: Eukaryota > Metazoa > Chordata > Actinopteri > Percopsiformes > Amblyopsidae > Forbesichthys > Forbesichthys agassizii. The sequence continues at coordinate 17,591 of JAODLL010040563.1, forward strand.
AGGGTGGTCCGACAAGATGCTCTTCCGGTTCTCGTCCAACCACAGCTGGAAGCCCGTCTTGGGCCTGACACACAGACACGCAACCAAATCAGCAACAACACCAGCAAACCTACAACAACTAAGACGCAGGTGGGACTGCCACCACAAGCAAGCAAGCCTTTAATTAGCAACATAGAGCGACACCGCCTTGCTTACAGTATACAGCAATATATTATGTATAGTATCGCCAGATTCATGTCAATTAGCCCTACTGCCGTTAGGGTAGGATGTCGTGTTGAGCGATATGGGGGCAGCACTGTCAATCAGCATCTATTTTCCAGATTTTGTCAAGTCTCTCTTGTCGGCCAATTAAAAATCGAGGAGGGGTCGGGAGTGACCACGATCAACAATGGCGGAGAAGAAACTAATCCTGCCAAAAACAAGATGCAATTTATGTCAAAAGTGCTAGAAGACTGTTTAACTGTTTATGTAACCTAGCGATAATAGCCCATGCACTGAACTGACAAAAACGTTCTGACAATTAGGTCTCGTGAACTGCCAGCGAGAAAAATAAAATAAAGAAAAAACTGTTAGTGGACACAGGCCCTAACACCTCTCCGTCAGATTGCCAGGTCTTACTTCTTGTGTTCCTGGTCTTCAACCGGTGAAGCGGCAGGCGGGACTTCCGGCTGCTTCAGCCTATCGGCAGCAAGCGCCGTGCAGTCTTCAGCGTTCTTACTGGCTGCCTTGGCGACGGTCATCTGTAGCAGCGTGGACTGAGTCTGGACACAAAAGCAAATGGTCAGCTATCAAAGCACAACTTTCTTGGTTTATTCACTGCACTGTGAAGATGTTTATACGAATTTAAAAACGGTAATCCGAAAGCTTGCTCCCTCGGGCCATCTGTGTGTGCTCGCAAACATTTACCGTAATCTCAAAGCAAACGGAAAGCTGTACGAAAGCGCTCACCTTTGTTTACTGTGTCTTTGTTTGTATCTGAGGTGGGTATTTTTCCACTGTGTGTTGTTGGCACAAAACTGTGGGTAGGCTTGGGCACTCTGGCAGCTTGCTTGTGTGTGTGTGTGTGTTTGCGCGCGTGCTTGTGCATACATGTGCACGTGTGTATGTATAAGCGACAAGCGCGCCTCATGTGTTTTGTCATGTGTGTGAGCCCATGCTGCATGTGCCGTTCCAGATCAGCATATCTTTGCTCTACCTTGGTCCTTGGTCTGGGGGCCAGGGGTTTGAGCACAGGGGCCTTGGTCTGCTTTGCGCTGGGGGCAGCTGCCCGCCGTGCCGACTCCATGCTGTCCAGGACGTTAGTCATTCTGGGCGTGTTGGCCGAAGCAGGGGGTTTCCCTGAGCCCAGCATCTACAAAGCAGAAGGGTCAAATCACTACCTAGTTAACAGCGCTGTTATAACAAACCCTATGCAAATATTGATTGAACAATATTAAAAATCTACCTTGAAGGGATTTACACGTCCATCCTTGCTGACTGTAAAAGAAAGAACAGTCAAAACTCATATCTGGGGCTTATAACAACGTTATGGACTGATCAAAGCAGTAACTTACCTGGCTTGATAGATGGCGACTCTTGGGAAATGGCTCCTTTACCAAATGGATTTAACCCTACAAGGATTAATTAACCAACATTATCTTTAAGATTCCTCAAGGTAAAAACGCTAAGGAGAATACCAGAAGTTCTGAGAACATGGCGGAACTGACGTTTCTGGTTTTCTGTGCCCTCAGAGGTCTCCATATCCTGCATGTCTTCTTCACCTTCTTCTTCTTGCTCCTCTTCCTCAGTGTTCCTGCCGTTAAAATGGCTGCTCGCAGTCCCACGCTGGCCAGACCTGAACGACACACACACACACACACACACACACACACGCGCGCATCAGGAACAAGTTATTTTGCACAACCTTTACTCACGAACACGATAACATTCTTCATTCATTCTATGGCCGCTTGCAATTTTCATGACCCACAGTTTGAAAACTGCTGACATAAGCAACTGTGCTGAACGTCTGGTACACATTGTCACTCACAAGTATGTATCCGTCATTTCTGCTAATGCACTGCTTTATTTGCTCATTTAAAAATGTTCAATTCATTTTAAACAGTAACCGTACAGATTTACAAGACCTGCAAACTGGCAGATTGCTGGCGTTTAGTTTTCCAAAAACATTTTTTACAAGTTTAATGTTCGACGTTGTCATTGAGTTACGTAGTTGGTCGTCGTGCATGTCAATCAAAATACCTCACTTGTCAAGTAGGCGGATCTTGGCGCAGTTAGCCAGCGCCGTGTCCCTTGACTTTACAGCAAGTAAAGGCTGGCTCTGCGAGCCTACTGCACCACATGTATGGTGCCCCCCCCCCGTTTTGTTGCATCAGCACGCTTTCCTACACTGCAAAAACTAACATCTAATTTAGGGTGATAATCTTGTTTTTATATTTATAATCTAGTTGGACTCGTTTCTAATGTAAATGGCTTATCTAGTGAGTTAATTCAAATGAATCTGCACTTAATTTAAGAAATCTTATCAAGTGAATTTCACTTGCAGCCAAATGTGATTGTTTTAAGCATATTCAAGCTAATATATTTGCACTTATTTGAGAGGGCATTTTTTGCAGTGTAACTCAATAGCAGCCAGTCAGCCTGCAGCAGCAGCTCATTAGATTACATACCAGGAATGCTGCCTGGCGGGGGTTCCCTCCGGTTCCCCCCTGTCCTCCTCTGGTTCCTCCTCCTGCAGGGCCTGGGTGGCCTTCTCCAGGGCGAGCTCGCTGAGCCGCTGGGCCAGGGCCATGCGGCGGGAGCGGGAGGCGTAGCGCACGGCCAGCGTGACGGCGTTCTGCGTCATCAGCTCAGCTAGCTCCATGCAGCGAAACTCCCTCTCCAGCCTGCAGGACAGCTGCACGCACGCACACACACACACAATGTAGTGCACCATGCACACACAATGTAATGCACACACACACACAATGTAGTGCACCATGCACACATAATGTAATGCACGCACACACACACACACACACAATGTAGTGCACATACTCACACAATGTAGTGCACACACACACACACAATGTACACACACACACACAATGTACACACACACAGCTGTGGATCATAATGTGGTGCACATACATATACACACACACGGCCTTAGAGTGCGTCCAGACAACTATTTGTGACAAAATGCAGCTCGCAAAAAAGCTCTATGTGTGTGTGTGTGTGTGATGGAAGTAGCATTTGTTGGTGTGTGCATGTGTGTGAGTGAGTGAATGGTGTGTGTGTGTGTGTGATGGAAGTAGCATTTGTTGGTGTGTGCATGTGTGTGAGTGAGTGAATGGTGTGTGTGTGT
>JAODLL010040584.1:0-21104 GCA_026546735.1 Forbesichthys agassizii
GTTTGTGAGGAGAGAGATGGAGAGAGATAGAGATACATAGAGAGATAGAAAGAGGAGAGAGAGAGAGAGAGAGAGAGAGAGAGAGAGAGAGAGAGAGAGAGAGAGAGCACCCATGAGACTAACAATGGACACAAACATGTCTGTCTGTCAGCCCATTTATTTGACAAATACTAGTTGTTTCACCTTCTGACAGGCCATGTGCGTATCCTAAATGTGTGCATGTGTGAAGTATGAGGCCTGATTTCTACCTGGTGGAGGGGAGTGTGTTGACGCACTGTTGAAAATGGAAGGGTGCTATTTCTCTCTTTACATGCACGTGCACACGCACACACAAAACACATCTTCTAACAGCTGTAACAGTTGAGATGTTAAAAATAAATACATAAATATACATATACATTCCATTCATGTGTCAATTTTTCATCCTTTTCATCTCTCTATTTCTCTCTCCCTCTCTCTCTCTCTCTCTCTCTCTCTCTCTCTCTCTCTCTCTCTCTCTCTCTCTCTCTCTCTCCGCCTCCTTCCTTTGCTGCCCTAGTTTCCCCATCATCAGCAGCATGGAGATACTTCTGCCTCTTGACAGCATATTTAATGTTTAATGCCCTTTGATATCCACCCAGACACTCACAGGCCTGAGAAGAGAGAGAGAGAAGAGAGAGAGAGAGAGAGAGAGAGAGAGAGAGAGAGAGAGAGAGAGAGAGGGGGGGGGTGGGATGTTGGTGCAGCAAGAGGTTAAAAATACAAGAAGAGGTGAGAAAAGAGGCAAAAGACAGTAGAGAAGTAGCTGTACTGCACTCATATGTCAAAGGGACACTCTAGTATGTGCATCCGGTAGTGCGAGCTGTGGCTGAACCGACGTCACAAAAATGTTTAGCTAGGTCAGAAAGTAAAGGTTCCGGGGAAGGGGGGGCGTTATAATGTAATTGAGGCATGTATGTAACCCTTAAGACACCTTAAGACACATAACCCTACAGTAACTGCTCTCAGTGGTCAGGTGGAGCATCGCATGGCAGACACCACCATCGATGTATGAATGTGTGCGAGCAGTTGATGATAGGCAATCCTGTAAAGCCTCGGAAGGTTAGAAAAGCTCTACTGTATATGCAGTTCAATATTTTACCATTTACCTTTAAAATAAGTAAAAATAGCATTATTACATATTACAACGCTTCCCTTTCTCTCTCAAATTAAAGAGTATAAGGGCGGGCAAGTTCAAAGAATACTTGGTCGCTGAGTGGATGAACCATCTGTCTATCACTGTCTATCAAGGGATAACGTCACATGAACCTGTAGCTGCCAGTATTTCCTCCTAGGATGCTGATTGGTCCCAACCACTGGTGGTTCGACCACAAGCTCGTAATTTGAAGCATAGTAAAATGGATTCTTATGGGGTGGTGCTGTTGTGAATCCAGATTAGCACAAATACACCAGACAGGGATAGAGCGTTGACTGATTCACAGAAGAAAGGGAAATCCATTCTGTCACTAGAATCTGGTTCAAACACACACACACACTACAACAAAGCAGCTGCAATGTAGCCTCACAAGTCCATCCGGATCTCGCAAGCTTCAGATGAACTTTTCCTCGAGAATCAGTCTGGAGAACTTGGAAAACAGGCCGGTATACCTAGCGTGTGGTTAATCAGCTTCATATGCCTATACTGTTAGCTACGGCCGTGGTTTAGGTGTGACGAAGGCGACTTGATAACAACTCCAAACAATGACGAGTTCTACAGAGTTGAATGTAGATGCTGCAAAAGCATTAGTTTTATTAGAATGTATTAGAAGAGCAAAGAAAAGGTTTTTCTTGATGAAAATATAATATGTTTTATATAGTATACAGTATATATATATAATACTCTTCTCCTGAAGTTTCTTCTGCAAGAGTAGCTCTGTTTGTTCACAGTCTCGTACAACCACATGCCAAGTATTTTTTTGAAAGCGTCTGCCCTTTTAGAACAGTGTGAATGGACGGCTCCCCAGATGGATGTGTCTAACAGACACATCCATCTGGTGTGTCAGGTTAGCTGTAATTCCCCCACAGAACTCAGGCGAAAGCTACTGGGCCCTCACAGCCTGGCACTGAGTCTCCTATAACTCTTAGACAGTGAGAAGAAAAGCTTTGTGTCCCAAAAAATTTCCAGCTTTCTGATTGAACTGCCATAAATACACACATATGCCATTGACATTTATTTACATTAAAAGAGACTACCACACGCCTTTAGGTTTATATTACTCTAGTAGGTCTACTGACGGTTTACTGTCTTACAGTCAAGAAACTCACTGAACTCTTTCTATCTTTCTATCTTTCTCCCTTTTCATTTTAAATTCTGCTCTAAAGTGCATGTCTGTCTGTGTTGCAGTTGCACAGTAGCTAGCAATAAAACATGCATGAAGAAAGTGCTTGGCCTGTCCAGTACAGAGTTTGGCTGGGGTATGCGTTTGGGCTCTGGTTTCATTGTGTTGTCATAGTTCTGTTGCCCCTTATCTCTGTTATGATAATAACAAATGGCTGGTTAGATTACAGAGTCAGACACAGATTGAAGACCTGATTTCAAATGAGCCAGGAGAGAGACTTCACTACCATATCACGTGACTGTGACTCTTGTCTGGTTGTCGACTGCCTCTGCAGTTGCTCAGTTGTGTGTGCATACCACAGCTGTGTGTACGCCCATCTGCCATAGCGAGAAATTGTGCACGTGCGTACGATTTGTGTGCCACCTTTTATAGTGGGGTGAAGTGAACTGTGCCAAACTGCTTTCATCTTTATCTGGGCTGCCATCATTGTAACCATTGGTCTAATCGTCTGGGACCAAATTGTCTGGTTCCAGTGCTACTGTGTGGGTTGGCTTTTACAGTGTAAATGTATATGTTACAGTAACCTAATGTGTTTCTTTGAATTACAGAATGAAAAAATATGTTTTTAAAGTAAAAACAACTACATTAGGATCCATGATTATATATATAACGACACCATACAGTAAATGACATGGTGCAAACCACAATTGATAACCCTACAAAAGGAGTTGACTGAACACGTCTTGCACTTCATCATGGAGCATAGGGATAAAGGCGTACTGTACTGTAAGTCCTAGAGTTTGTGACCCAGGAGCCTGCAAAATATATAGACCCATTCCCATTTACTTTCGACATCACGCCAACATATCCGCACGCAGCTCATCCTGCAGAAGTCCCAAGCCCCATATACAACTTAAATAAATAATAACTTTTGCAATTATCCTTATGACTCATTATTTCACCCGCTATGTGTCCTCATAGATAATAATTCCCTGTCCTTTTTTACCAGTTTAAATATCTACAAACTGCGGGAATGCAACCCATAAAATGCACTTTTTCCATTTTTGGTCAGTTTTTGGAAGACATACACCTTCTGGCATGACCCCCTTGTACTTTAGTCTGCTAACAAAAAAAAAACAAAGCCATCGTAGCTGCTGTTTGACGGGATGCACTAATAACAAGGTAGGAAACCCAGAACTAACTTTTTATAGCTGGGAAATATTTCTGCAAAAGTAATCGTAAATACAGGCAGAGACAGCACGCAAACTAGGCCCACTGGAGTGAAACACAGTAAGCGTACGTTACCTAGCTAAAAACAGTCAATATTTCACCATGTCAGAGGATTATTTTCGCACGCTATGTCAACCAGCGTCTTTTAGGCATTTTGCCGATGTGGCTGCAAGCAATTAAATGTGATTGTTGATCACGCGTGCAGGCTAATGTAAAATGTCATCATTGTTTGTAAAGAGTAAATGGATCTATAGAGGTGGGCTTGGGCCCAAGCAAATATGGGGTCAATTTATTTTATTGGGTTACATTTCTAAAGAAATTAATATTATGCCGGATGTTACAGTGAAGCAGTGTGTTTTCTGTAGGAATCAGGACTGCAGCATATTACAGCACCTTTAAAAATTGGTCACATTATGAAAAAAGTACCTAAACAATACACAAAAACTGTAATACACTTGGATGTAAATACAATGTAATTTGCAGATGTATCAGAATCTTTTACTCATGTTACATAATGTATTCAAATGTTAATAGTATACTGTACTTTATGTCTATCCCTCAGATCTGGCATTTCAACACTCTTTTAATTGATGCTACAGCACACCCAGGACCACACACATTTTACCCAGCTCCCTTCAGAAACACAGATATGTGTCACACTTGGGATCAAAGTACTTGACGACACCCAAGCGTGTGTTTCATAAACGTAGCGTTTATTTTCTTATCTGCGAGTAACACAACACATGTACATTACATGGGGCATTGCGCCACTGATCTGTATTGTGCATGACACTACTGTTGGTATCTAAACAGAGAATCAACCACATCTTATCTAGTTTATATATTACACCTAATTATTTAGACGTGCACTTACTACATACACACTATTAACACCTGACTGATAATCAATACTCTACATTCATTTCTCACTTTATCTTACCTGCGAGTAACACAACACATGTACATTACATGGGGTATTGTGCCACTAATCCGCATGACACTACTGTAGGCCCACCTTTGCAGAACCCCAGAGCTGTCTACAGTGCCTGTGTAAGTAATGCGCATTTCAATATTGGCCACAAATTATTTGTGTATACAGTGTAAAAAACAATAAAGCAAGCCCTTATAAAATAAATGTGTATAACATCAATGTGTGCAGGCGGGGGGGCATTCTTTATGTATTAAAGCCACGAGTCCCGCATATGCAAAAAGGTGATGGGTGCATACAGAGGATCATGTGCTCTCAAAACAAAATACTGTATGTTACTATAATACCTGAAGGCGTGCCCATAGAGTGGAGAAAAGTATAGCGAATATTAGGGATGCACAATATATCAACAGAATATCGTTATTGCAATATCACATGGAAAATGTTGCAGAAAGTATGCAATATTGTGTTTATGTTGTGGAGAGATGCGTCTGTTGGCCGTTGGTGGTCCGTTGATGCATCCGTTGTGTGGCTTAGTGTTTGATTTAGACAAAAAAGTCAAATGTGTGGTTGAGGAAGACAACAACACAATGGAGATTGAAGAGGGAACATTAGTGGCTAAATAAATGCCTCCTCGGCAGCTTGGATTTACTGTGGATGTACCAGTCCAATACGACAGTGTTGTTTTTGATACGTTATCAATCTATTTTAATATATTGATATACAGTATTTCCCATAACTTTTGTGTTTTTACTTACCGGTATGTTTAAAAAATATCGAAATAAATATCAACATTGCAGTTTTCATGATCAATATTGCAATATCACATTTTGTTAATATCGTGCAACCCTAATGGCACACAATCTGAGAAGAGAGCTGAAAAGACACACAGTAGACAGAGATGTGAGTGAATACAGAGAGCACACTCTTTCACTCCAGATTATCAACAAGCAGTATCACCACCATGAGCTTTTCACAAAAATGTAATAGGGAATTTCACTATATGTTGCGCTCCTAATAGGCAAACAAATTATTATAAACAAACAGACGCAATGAATGGTCGAAGTAACATGGCCTATGCTAAATATTTTTTCCTATTTCAGGTTTTTTTTTTAGACCTGCATTATTACTAATTGGCATGTCTGTCAGTTGATTGAGTTTAGCATTAGACTTTGGCACATAGAAAGCCAATTATGCCAATAATGGTTTGAGCAAGATGAAGAATTAATTCATAATATGCACTACTGAGATTATAGCAATCAGTTAGGATTTACGTTTAGAGTGTGGACAGCTGAGATGATTTCCAACCGAAGAACTACCCAATAGAAAATGATCCGTAAGAGCTAGGGACAGATGGAGTTAGGAGAGTTTAGGACAGGTTGTCTGCCGCTTGTTTAAATACAATCTGTTGTCATGAACTCAATCAGGTCAGCTCTTAAAACATTTCCTAGACACAGATTGTCTTTGTAAGTATCTTAGCATACTTTAAGGCAGGGAAAACCTATCAGCCTATTACAGTATATCTTATTATAAATCAGCCCATTGCCCCTCAACAAGTCAAAACAGACTGAATTCGGCCTTGAACTATGTGGCCCTGCAACTCTGTTCAGAGAACTCAGGAATACTTAGCTTTTCTAGAGGTGCAATAAGGAGCTTAACTTGATGAATTACAGGCCAATTGTTTTGTCTTACTGGACATGTAGTACAAGTCTACAGTACTCTCTACTACAATATACTACAGTATATTCAGCACAGGAACTATTGGAGAGTTGAACAAGTCTCATTAGTGAAACTATTATTGACTGAAAAGTTTATCAACAGCTAGAGACCAAGACATTTTTTAATTTTGACCCATCTTGTCTTAATTCTTTCTAAACATTTGATTATGCAAATTGTAGATAATCCTTTAAAACAATAAAGAAATAAGGAAGGGATGGCAGATAAAAAATATATGGAGTATTATTCATACACAAATACAGGTGAGTGAAGCAGATCATCGTGGCACATGTTTTATGACAGACGGATGTCAGGAATCATGATAGACAAACATGTATCTTTCATGTGCTATTTCTAATTTAAGATAATTGAGCAGAATTATAATAAATTGGTAGTCTTACATTATATATCACATATAGCATATTAGATAAATACACAAAATATATGATACAGTATTGTGGCTAAATTAATATACTGAATGTTATAGAAAAGCTCAGACTAATTCAGGTAGAATTACCAATATATGGCTCTTATAAGGACTATAATATGTCTTCTGATAGGGACTAGGCCTCATTGGAGTAATCTTCTGGGTATTTCTCAAACACACTCTTGTGCACGTTTCCTGTTTATTTGTATTTTCCTTTATAATGCAGGGCATTACCACCATACTTTGATTAAGAAAATGCACACATTGTTCCCTTAACTTCAGCAGAATGCAAGAAATTAAGTGTTTGATGCTCAAATCTTCCTGGGGGAGGAGCCCCAGACCCCCAGACCCCCTGCTAAATCCAGTGTTCTAACAAAACCTACACACATACACATACATTTTAGCTGAGGAGTTTTCAGGAACAATCACACAATCAGTTAATTGCAATTTCTTGCTACTGTAATTATTCAACGGTGTGGTGATAATTACTAGACCCGAATGGGAGCAAAAGCTGTCGTGATACTGTAATTATTTTGCTAGTTTTGCACAAGCTTTATCTGGGTTAACTATGGTACACACATGACACACACATTCCCTCTCTCCTGTGTAGCCGTCTGTACCAAGCACATCAGGCTTGGTACATTTACAAACCTAACCAAATTGAAGTGCACAATGTGGTTAGGTGTTTGTGTGTTTTTCCAAACAAACACAATGTCCCCTCCATGACCACTCCTGTGGTCTCCACTCCTCCACTCACTTCAGCTATGAGCTACAGTCATTGACTACATATCCTGCTACAATTAACCAGGATGAATGAGTCCAATTCCCTTTCCCAGTAGGGGAGGGGAATAGTTAGTACTAGGAAGTGGACATGTGTGCTTACACATGTTTGTGTGTACTGCAGTGAAGTAGCATGCTACAACATAGGCTGATACAATCAATAGTGACAGATATGGCTAATTAGTGAAGCCTTGGCCAGCCTGTCTTCACCTCTCACCAACTCACTGTGAAATTGAATTAATTTACCTCACTTTTCTTTACCAGCCATGGAATTGGAGTTCCTGCTTATTAAATAGCAAATTTGTGTTGCCGCTGTAGCTCTGTATTAATAAATAAAACAATAATGCATGTATGTGTGTTTTGGTTTCTTAAATCTCAATGCACCACACTCTTGGGATGAGCATTTCCATTTTATCTGCACAACACTGGCCAAGAAATACAGTATATGGCCAAGCAACCAAACAGTAAAAATAAATCGCTTTTGCAATAGGCCTGTGTATTGGCAAGAATCTGTCGATATGATGCATATCACAATACAGGGGCCACAATTCGATATATTGCAATATATTGCCATATATTGCGATACTGTAAGCAAGACGATATATTGTGTCATAGTAATGTGTGGTGCTGCTACAAAAATGAACAGAAACACATACATGTATGTAAATTTACTCAGGGACTGTAGATGGAAAATAGCTTAAAGCTAAATCTGTTAACAAGCATCTTTCCTCTCTTTTGAGGTTAATGTGTTTTGTACATGGTCCCTTTAACAAAAAAATTAAGTTTCAGTGTTTTAGAGAACCAATGCAGTATCGTAATATAGCAATATTCAGGTGTATCAACATTTTTTTAGCTGCATTAGCTCCTGGTTGTAGATAACTAATCAATATACGTATTTACCTGAAATCAGAAAATTAAATATTGTCAGTTATATTTCGGTATAGGCTATGTGTAGCCAATGATTTCAAGTACTTAGATAATCTTCAGGGCCAGCCTCTGCCGCCCGGGTCTGGTCCGTCGAGGCCGCTGACTTTCACTGCCACCCATGTGACAGCGCAGCCTACCCCCACGGTTCCTCCCACGAGTGGTGGACTCATAGGACAGAGAGGGAGGCGCCACGTTGCTTTTTTGGGCTGTGCCTGGCTGGGCTCCATGGCAAACCCAGCCACCAGGCGCTCGCTGGCTAGCCCGCCATCTGGGCCTGGCTCCAGACGGGGGCCCCGTGCTTCCGCCGGGCAGGGTAACTCCTTCAGTGACAATGTGCAATGCAAATACCATTATAATACATGGGAATGGAAATATGTAATTAAATAGTTTTTAATCAAATTGTCTGTTAAGTTATCAATTTAGCTGAGTTATCAATATTTTTATGTATATGGTATTCAGGTGGTACACCAGTAAAGTTGTATTTTCAGCTCTATTTAAACATTTTCAGTAAATTACATGAGTATTTCAATATGTATCCGATCACAATGTATCAAGATATCGTATTGTGACCCCTTTATAGTGATACACATCATATCGCGCGAGGTCCTTGGCAGTACCCAGCCCTAATATAGTTGACCATGGGTATATTACAGTAAGTACATTAAGCAACCAATTGGTATATTTCGTCCAGCACATCAGCGGTTGAGTTTATTATCATCATGCTGCTTTCTTGCAGTGAATCAAAGAGTTTGAGCTGTCCTTAACAATCCTTCACATGTTTATTGTAGTTGTTTGAACACAATTTCTCTAACTCATTTAGTGTGTCTCGCTCTCTGGCTCTCTGCCTTTGGGAGTCCCCATTTCACTCACCAGGGTTGAGCCAGATCCACTGTGCGTAGATCCAGATAAGATTTCACACGTGCATGCGCGCGCACACACGCACACACACACACACACACACATACACACACTACAACCATGTAGATAAAAATAATGGACGGACGCACACGCACACACACTCACACGCACACACACACACACACACACACACACACACACACACACACACGCACACACACACACACACATACTCACACACACTTACACACTCAAGTCTATGAACACATCCCACAGAAACTGTCCTTCCTATCATCCTTGTGCTAAAAAGAGGAGATAATACATTATACATTTCCTCTTCAATTCAACCGCTCATTATTGTAGTCTCTGCCCAAACATGGGCTAGTTCTAATGAGATGAAGACTTGATAGAATGTATTTTTTCCATTTTAATTCCAGTGTTGTCAGTCCCATCGTATATTTAGCCACTAATTCTGGTTCATCGTTAGCATAGATAACACAAATGACAGCAGAAGAAGACGCTGGCCGAAGAGACGTGCATAGTGGATTTGCTCCCTTGTGCCCTGTTAACAGAATCCGTTGCTTTGTTCAACCTAGGTCTGTTTGTCTTCTTTTCACACTTCTACAAGGGCATCTTCATGATTCCATTGCTGTCGGGTGTCGCAGTTTACGTTTAGAGGGCAGTGCCACGCAACGTACAATGCAAAGACACACAGTGCGCTTGGTGCATTCTGGCCAAGATGCTTTTGCTGCGCTTGAGATAGTACAGTACGTACATGAGTGTTTGCAACTCTCATCCAAAGAACTGTGGAAATATCTTTGTGTAAGCATCTTCTAAATGATGTGAATGCAATTGGCATTCATCTTGCAAGACCATTGCATCATTTCTATAGCTGTGGCATTTGCACCAATTCATGATCAGGCCTTAAGCCAGGCATACACTTCGTGAATAAAATGATGTCCGATTGGAGCCCTCCGGCTACAATGCAGACAGATATTAATGTATTTATTTTTGTCATTAGGCTACAATAACAATAATAATAACGTTATGACAATTTCACTGAAATAACATAGTTTACGCTCTTCCCATCAATGCAGCTAATAGCCTAATAACCTACATTAAATAGGCCTATAACTATTACTCAATTACTATTAAAAATAGATTTTTTTAAAACCCTAAAAAATAGTAGTTTACTGTAACTGTGAGTAATGTACAGTTACAGTAGGATATCACATGCAGGTGAGCATGTAGCTATATGGAAGTGTTGTAGCCTTCAGAATGATAGCAAGGCAGAAACGTCCTGCAAGGCAAGTAGGCTGCTGTGTCGGCTGTACAGCCTACAGGCAGGTAGCCTACAGGCAAGGCTAGCCAGAGTCTAGCCAAGTCTCTGTCCATATGTATCACGTGTGGTGTGTGTCACCATGGAGCTTTCACACACTTGCACAGGCAATGAATTTGAGAAATCGACTCATATCTCTGCTTCAACTGTGCGAGAGCCTGTCGAAAGCCCACCAAAATTTTGGACATGTCAGACATTCAGCGTACGTCGCGTGGTCGGGAGCCGTTAATCGTTCCTCGTATCCCCCTACACTGCACGGCCCGATTCTTAGTGACTCGTGCAGCTCAGAGATCGGTCCAGAAACAGGCATGAAATCGCACAGTGTATGCCTAGCTTTATGCCAAGCTTTATGCCAAGCTTTATGATATCACAAAAACATGCATTTTCCCGAGCTATTCTCTGAGTCAGTTTAAAAAGAAAGCTCACAGACATCATGATTATCATAAAAATCATTGCTATTGGCTGGTTTTCAGAGCAAATTCTAAATCTGTATTGATAGAGGCTTATTTGTATAAAAATACAAACTCCAGTCTATAAAGGAGGCACAGACTCTAACCATATCACCATGGTTAAGATGACATGCCCCAAGATCCACCAGGTCAAAGCCTTTGAACAAGATTTAGCCAGTTAATTCCCCGCTAAACCCACACAGTAAATAGCCAGATTAGATAGAACGGCTAATGATCTCATTATGCTATGTTCTTTGCTAGGAGATGCAGGATTGAGCACAGGATTACGATAAGAGGTAGTGAGTGGAAGAACAAGCTAATACCACTGGTGAGGAACAGTTGACCGTGTCCTTAGGATAAAAGGAGTTTCCCAAATAAAGTTGTCTTTGAAATAGTTTAATTTGTTTTTCTATTTTGTAAATGTTTAATTAGGGCTACAGTATATTGGACTACTTTCGAGTACAGCTTCAGTTCACAGTGTACTGTATCACAAAATATCAGTGAAAATCAAATTATTCATTAGGGTATTGCGAAAGAAGAAAAGTTACTTTAATATCAATTATATTCCCTGTTGTTATCTTTTCCTTAATCTCACAGAAACATGACTCAGTGTGTTCAAGGAATGTATGTATCGTGTTGGTTGATATGTCCAACTTATGGTAACATAATGTGTAGACACACGTTTTTAGTCTGATTATATATGCATACTATTTGTATACAGTATGTGCTTGTAACTTTAAAAAAAAAAAAAATATATATATATATATATATATATATATACATTCCAAGGCATTTGGAATTGCAATTCAATTCAAAGCATTCCAATTCTCTATCATTATTCTATATCAATTCTATATCATTGTGCAGTTAAAATGCAATGAGCCTACATAAAGCCGTTTTTCTATTTTAATTGGCATATTACAATTTACTTTCAATGCACAACATGAACATGTATATTTACAGTATGTGGGTAGAGGTAATCTTGATTCAATTTCATCAGTAAAAATAGGTAGGGTGACCAGATGTCCTGCTTTGTGCGGACAGCCCAGTATTTTAAACCCTTTTTCCACGTACCACATATTGAGACGATGTCCCGCGCTTTCATTGGCTCTCGTTTTCGTAGGTTTCTAATGCTTTTCTAATCTGGCATTTGTCCTATGGTTGTAAAGACAGCAGCGAAGACTGCCATCACATGGCTGTGTTTAATGCCAATCAAACTGCACACCTGTGAAATAAACCTGTCTGTCACCAACTTCACCGCCTATGCCACGCCCAACTGTTAAAATTGCAAGGGATCACGATCACAAGTCACACAGCAAATCTCTAAAAAATGATGGAAGCTATGGACTCGGGAATTGGGAAACAACATTGCTGAAGCAGGTGCAGAGGATTCTTAGTCACCTGCAATGTTTGCCATAGTTATTTTTCCAATTGTACCCAGGATGGGGGTGGGGAATGGAAATACAATGTGAATGACAGTGTGCGAATTTCACAAAAAACGTGTGGCTCAAAAAGAGACATCCTGATCAATGGTGGCATTCCCGCTGAAGACCAAAGATGATTGTCAGACAGATAAGGTAACAGCTGGAATAACATTTACCACATTGTACAGCACTCCCAATCATACAGGGCAAATGACTAAGGGAATACGCTGGCACTGTTCATCTTCCCAGACAGACTCAGGATAGCAAAGAAAATTTCAAATGTAGGGCCTAGGATGGACAAAAGTGTAATATATGAACAAGTTAAATGCATATTGCATATTAAATTACATTCATCTAAATCTAATACTTTTGTTGTTTGGAAATACTTTTAACATGTTGTAATGTGATAACTATAAATGGTGAACGTCTAACCTGTACCCTGCATAGTCTGTGTGCTACTGAATCAACAGAGGACAATGCATAGATAGGATAAGATAATAAACTATATGTTACAGACGTTATGACAAGCTTTTTGACGACCTCTCAGCAATAGTAAGATGTTCCACATTGTTCCACACAAACATACGCTTTGTCCCACATTTGGTTTGTTTGGTTCTGGTCACCCTAATACCAGGCCAATTAACTTATATTGTATTAAACAATGTGCAAGATGAAGATCACATTACCATTCAAAGCCAAGACCACAGCCTGGTCTTGGTTAGAGCAAATACAGTCTGACAAGAGAAAACAAATTATTTTACAATATGTTCTTGTAATTTTCCATGCAAAAATGCAGCTCTGATTAATACCTTAACTGTCATCAGAAGTCATTAAATTAGTTTCATGTAGCTCAGAGGGTCTTCTACGTTTAAACTGATTTTGATACAACACACAGCTAATTCATAAAACCAATTACATTTCTTAAAGGAATATGCAGCTTACTTTTCTCAGTCCACACACTTTTCTCAGTCCACGTTTTGGATGAAATATCAAATTTTGTCTTTTAATTTAATGAAGCAATTTCTTGTGCGAGAGGTCGAGTGCGAGTTTCATTTTTCAGTATGCGCAGCTACTCAGACCTTTTATAAGAAACAAAATCTATACAGGAATGCTTTTGTGAAAAAACAATCCATTCAAATGTGTTTAAATGGAATGCTGTGTCAGTTGATGCCTGCTTTCTGTGCAATGTGCTCATGCAGTTTACCACAGTTGTAGTTTATTGTAAGTTTATGTCACTTTACATTTTCAACAGACTTAAATACTTGGTGAGAAACACATTTACCCATGTAGCTCTACTACAAAGTCGACACAGCTGCACACCACAAATGCGCAGCTGGTGTAGCAGGTAAAAATATCTGCCACGTGTGCGGTGTGGCTCTAGGGTTTCTCTGACGGAAGTGCACAACCTTCCCCAAAATCTATGTTCATTCTCTTTCTGTCTACAAGAACAGGAACATCACATTGAGGTGATGCAGACACTTTAGCCTGTCTGTGATCCAAGAATCAATGACACGCGGTCTAAATACTGGATTGCTGCAGTTATGCTAACAGACGACACTGTGGCGTTGATAACACTTCTGAAATCAGTAACAAATACAGCGTGCAAAGGCTCTGTAGAAATGTTGACTTTAATTAGGGTCTTTAATAGACATTAAAGTTGTGGTCAGCAATGCTGGAGAAAGTTTGTTGACATTTGACCTCGATCAACAAATAAACACCTCTCCCTTTGATTCCACAGCGTGTTACCTCAGAAGCTACATCCCCCAAATTGAACACACGGTCTGCACCACTTTGTTTGTGTTCCGATTGATGATGAAAAGTCCAGATCTTCTGAGTAATCCTGATCTTTGATTTTTGTTCACTGTGAAGAATGAGTATCTCAGTTATTTTGAGTATCTGTTGCTCCAGGTGGTGTAATGTGAGCAAAGAAAAGAAGATCAAGATTATTTGAATAATTTGAATCAGTGTATCCCTGTTTTCTGAAAAGCTTAATATGTCAGTCTACGACAATGTTCTACGTTTTTGGCTCAGTGGATTGATTTATGTAAATAATTATGTTTCCATTTAGTAACAAATCACTTCAACGTTATCAGGATCAACGTTAACTTTACAAAGTGGTAGAAATCATATGGTTTGCTTAAGTCTCTTGCTCAAGCGAGTGTCATGTGACCCAAACAATGATCAAAAGACCCAGACCATTTTATTATTTTAAATTCTTTCCCAATTAACACAAGACCCACATCTTTTCCTTCGTTTGGGTAAGCGTGTCCCTATCATGTGAACCCTGAATGACAGACTGGAGATTACTTTCACTCAAATTGCAGTCTGATTAAAAGAGAATACGGTATTGGAAGCTCATTTAGTGTACAGCTACATTGGGACAATATTGCTGCGGCAGCCTTTACAAGAATCAAAGACTCAGAAGACCCGTTTGCACGCAAAGGAATCATAAGTTCAGAGTCAGTAAAAAGATTTGTTCATTTTGAGCAAATTGTTGTGGGCTGTGAAGAATGCACATACATGCAAGTGTATTATCTTATAATCGCTGTCTCCACCTTTAATGTGGAATTTCCTTGCACTCTGGTATTGTAGTTTCTTCATATTGTGATGTTCCTGGAAAAATCCAGCATGCTGGAATTAGCAGGCCGGAGTGGCTGTCATATATGACAGGAGGTAACTTACCTAGCTCCTCATCTTAAACCAGCAAAATGAGGTACATGTGCAAATATTTTAAAAGCTTTCTGCTTTTAAGCTCTATAGATGGGCCAGCAGATTAAACCAGGACGAAACCCTGCCTTCAGAACAAGACATGGCTAGGCACTATTTCTGGTTTTCATGCTTTGTCCACATTTCTATTCCTTCTGTAGGTAGGCAGATTCGAGACAATTGGCACTTTGCTTGGAGCATGCTCTGGTGGCCATGTTAAGGATGTACTTTAAGAATGTACATGAAAATAAATAACAATAACAAAATGTACATATCGGACAGAACACTGAACTCTTACAAGTGGTAGTAAAATACTAAAATAATAAAAAATAATAATTGTATTTTAGACAAAACCATCCATGCATACACTCATACAAAAATACATTGTGCTCTATACTCAAATCTGCTTGGGCTTGGAGGGGGATGAAATGCAACTGGAGATCCCTGTTTAAGATGTGTTGTATCTCCTGCCTGTTCAAAGCTGCCATTCATTCAGGGATTCTCAAGGTGATTAACCATGTGGTCATCCCACCTTTCCTGGCTGCTCATATGCCTCCATAGTGATGCAACTGGGCTACACACATGCAGTTTTCAAGCTTGTCTTGTTTTCTGTAAGAGATGAATAAGGGTAGACCATTTCTTTATAAGAAAACATCATGTTTGGATATATGTGACACTTTATGAACATGTATGCCGTCTCTCTGTAAATGGCTAGACAGCAGATTTGTTAATAGCCTTCTTTATATATATTTGTTTATTGAGATACTGTGTGATTTGTGGCTGATTCAAATATTGCGGTCACATGCAGTACTGTTTAAAAGAATTATAATGTATCTGTGTCTTGCTTCAACCTCTCATTAATGTTCTATTCCCTGAAAAAACGTATTACAGTCTGCCTGCAGGACATCACCATTTCTCTCACACACACACACACACACACACACACACACACACACACACACACACACACACACACTACACTGGTTAGCTGATGCTAGTCATACATATATGGCATACAGTATTTGTGAATTATTATTTTAAAGGGGGACAATGCACATTAAAGGTAAATTAACACACTTTTTGAAAAATATCTCCTGGTGGTTTGCTAGCTGCAGGCTCTGTAAATAGGAACCAGTATGAAGAAGAAGCAGAAGGATGTTTCTTCCATGAGGCAGGCTGTCACGTTGATCAGACGTCCGCATCACACACAGTCTCTCTCACAGCCAACACTCTTTCACCACTTTCTCATTAGTGTTGCTATGCGGCCAGTGGTGACACGGCGACGGCATATTGGAAGTACAGCCACAGTGATTTGATCTGAGATCTAATAGAGTGCTACTGGTCCTGTGTTAACCTAATCAGCATAGGGGTTTTTTTCCTCACTAAATAGCTTTTAAAGGAATATTTCTGTCTCCCCGCCCGAAAAAAAGTCAAAACACACTAAAATAAAAAGAAACGTCACAATTACTTCTCTGGAATGCTGTAAGAAATAAAGTGGCTGTCCAAGCTGGAACTACTCTAGCTACTGTATGATTAGCATTGTTACTACTTAGTACTTTAACTACTTATTACTTGTAACTAGTAGTAACTAGTTACTTATTACTACTAGTTACTAGTTATTATTACCACTATTTCAAAAATGTATTATTACACTTATTACTGGGTATTAAAAGTAATTAGTTACATTACTAGTTACATTACTGTATTACTTTCACAATCACTACACTGCATCGCCCCTTTTTAAAAATGACAACCTGTGTAGTCACCTTATTCCAGAATTGAATCCTCTTAATTGGAAGAATAATGACCTTAGGAGTCAACAAAGTGAAAACATTGCAGCCTCTCAAACCAGATGATTGGACAGGCTGGTTCAATTATCCTACCCTGTGTTTGCTAGGACCAGAAATCTCATTCATGTAACGTAGTAATGCAGCATTACTTGGATTAGTAATTACTATATTATTACTGTTTTGGAAATAGTAATTAGTTACACTACTAGGTACTAAAGAAAGTAATACTATTACAGTAACTAGTTGCTGCCCAACACTAATGATTAAAAATGAAAAGCTTGAGAATGTACAGTCTCAAACTTAAAAATGCACACACCCAAGCAAAGAAGAAATAACAAAAGGTATGCAGAATATTTAACAGCAGGTTCCCTTTGTAAGAAAGGAGTTTTCTGCCCTCTTTTTCAGATATACGGATATAAATAATTCCCTACATATGACACACAAACGAAGGGAGTGTCACTACTGGTCATACACTATTCCCATGCATGCTGCGTTTCCTTCCAGTCACCTTATTGGTTCCTCTACAATATGGTCATCCAATCACATTAGACTGTGTGCAGACTCACAAATCCTGTGATGTATTATGCTTTGCTTTGTTCTTTGCTCTAAATTTACTAGGGAAATATACGTAATATGTACCTATATCAATGAATTCACATTACAGTATGTGTGTGATTGTGTATACTAGTATACATTGTGTATATACATACACACATGCATACATGCAACATATAACATGTCTTTGTGGTTTTTAAAGTCACGATAGAGAGTAGAGTTATATGAAGTGGTAGTGAATTATTAAGCAGGGTGAAATATGGGTCTAGAGAGTGAGAAGTGTGAGAGAGAAATAAAGACATCAAGAGAAAGAGAGAGAGTTGGGGGGAGGGGGGAGTCTGGAAAAAAAATAGGTCAATGCCAGCATTGGATTCTCATGGAGTGATTCTCTCTGAGACCAAGATGCACAAATGCCTTTATGTGTGACCAAAAGAAGTTTGGACTCTGGGTAAATTGAAATAATTTGTCTGATTAGACCACTTTCTGGACATGTGCAGACCTGAATCTCTGAATCTCCTACAGTGGGTCCATTTTGTTGAAGCAGTTATGGTGTGTCATCTAACCATTTATTCATCTGTACTGTTATCGGTGCTGACAGGAGCATGTTTGCAGCATTTCTCTACAACTGCAAACTAAGAAGCAGTAATCAACCAAGTGAACTATATCAGAAGTGGTTAGCCGGTTTACTGCAAGTACATTTCTTAAAATTAAAGTTCAATATCAGTTTCATGAATCCAGCTCATTTTGTAAATGTTAATTTAAAGGTTGTGTCGATGGTGGTTTTTGTTTTGGACTATAATTTTATGTTTTGTTTAATATTTAGCATTTACACTAAAAGTATAAACGATTTTACGATCGCTAATGAACCCAATATACCTACCTCATACCGTACGAGAGGTGCAGGCATGAACATGGGACTATGTCACACGTCATGACAAATAATCATCCAAACTGGCTTTATTTACATTGATAGAAATAATATACATGTACCTAAGCACCAAGAGAATATTACGAATCGCCATATTTTTTTGCGAAGCAGTAAATCCGCTGTTCAAAAATACTGTTTGAACGGGGTGTGTATTGTGAGCCAGTTCTTCCAAGTGGAATACCAGCCGTCACCACAACACACGGTTGCTTCAAGCTTAGTCAGACCCTGCCCCCCGAGTAAAACCAATAGCAAGTATGTTAACAATTATTTTAATGCAAGTAAATGCTAGAACATAATGAAAAGATTATGGCAAATGTCCAAAGAGACATGACCAGACACTGGACCAGACACTGTTGATTTAATGAACTAAGTAATGTGAGTGTGAGGATAATGCCTTCCAGGTGTGCCCTCTACATTTAGTCTCAGGTTGTGACATTATAATGCTGTAATGGCACCGTAGTTGGCAGTAGCCAGGCTGTAGATGCATTTTGGAGCAATAATATACATTATACTGTATCCACAATCTACTAAACTGAATCAAATACAATGTGTGTGTGTGTGTGTTGAACTTTAACCTTTGTAGGCTATCCATTTGTTGTATAGGTTTAGTATAGGTTAAATCGGCGGTTTTCTAACTGTGAGTCTGGACCCCCTCAGGTGGGTCACTGAGTGGGAGTGAGTTGGGTCGCAAAAATTGCAAGCGGCCATTGAATGAATGAAGAATATCAATGAAAGGCTTCCACGCTTTACTATCGTGTTGTTCCACTCATTGGTCGTGAGTAAGGTTGTGGCAAAATGGTCTACTTGTTTCTGATTGGATGACTATTAAGACGCGTGCACACCGTAGATTCTGGAGCGCTCTGCTCAAAAATATTTGGCGCACACTCAGGTATAGTATTAGCTAAACTGGATACGTTTTGGAAAATTATTGGTAGGCTACTTCGTTTTTGGTGGGTCTTTAAATATATTAGTCCTCTCTAGGTGGTTCCTGGCACAAAAACGTTTGGAAATCCCCGGGTTAAATTATAGGATTTATAGATTACAAATTAGTTGAAATACGTGAATGAATGATTGAATGAATATGAGTCATCATTTTGTAGAGCCTGAGCCAAGGCTCTTATTGTGCTTTTTATGCACCCCATTATGATGAATAGTCAGTTTTCTTGGTTTGTATATCTATATTGTGGGAACTATGGTTCTCAGGCATTGAAATTCCAGTCAGATTTGACCTCAGTGATGCTAAAGGCTCTATCGCAGATAATACCAGCCTAACCATGGTTTTGATCCTGTATTGACTTTCTTCTCATATCCAGAAAGGAGGTTAAAAGTGTGTTTAACGTAACGTAGAGTACAGTAGAGCTACTGTATGAATACTCCGTCGGAAAGCAGAGTTGGATGTTACTGACACAAACACCAGTGTTACTGAATCACAGAGAGTAGCTGTGTGTGAATGGATGTGCATGTATGTCTTTGTACGCATCGGTCCTCCCATGTGATGTATGTGTGAGTAGTGCATGTGTGCATGTGTGTGTGTGTGTGTGTGATAGCGAGAGAGAATCGGGAAACGCATGACCTACATTTGGCAGAGCTCAGCATACAGTATGAGCTGGAAACTGCCTAACATCACCCCAGAGCTCCTCAGCACGGTGTCACGCGATTGGCTGACTTCAGCTCCAGCCTGACAACAGCACTGGCATCACCCAGGGGTAAACGGGGTGAGGGGAGGGGAGGGGAAGGGAGACAGTGGTGGGAGCGGTGCATGTGGAGAAGGCACACACACTACAGTCAAGCGGGGAGGATGTCGCCGACGTAGGAATGAATGAGGGGAGAATAGAAGTGGAGCAACAGAAGAGAGACAGGCTCCAATTAAGAGACAGTCATGCACAGACGTGCGTGGTTCCTTGTCTGTGTGTGTGCGTGTGTGCGTGTGTGTGTGTGTGTGTGCGTGCTGAGTAGTTGTTTTTGGTTGTGTGCTGTCACAATAGAGAGAGGATTTGTAGCACTGCACCTCTAGAGCTGACACACCCACGCACGCACGCACGCACGCACGCACGCACACACACACACACACACACACACACACACACACACACACACACACACACACAGACTTTGGTATCTCTATCCCTCTCTGTCTCACGCTTGGCTCCCCGGGCACAAGGCGGTATGGAACCACACCACACTGGCACTGCTCTCACTCCTCACAGTTTTAATCTTTAAGTTGTTTCCATAGAAACCACGAGATAACTGCTGGATGGCTTCTCAAGGTAGACGTATAGAAGTGCATCCTAACATACTCAAACCTCTTTAACCATCATGATCTCTCTCTCTCTCTCTCTCTCTCTCTCTCTCTCTCTCTCTCTCTCTCTCTCTCTCAGTCGCTATTGATTCATTCATATGTGTTCGTTGTATTACAGCAATGCAATGCTGTATGGCCATTGGAGGGCTTGGCGGTCTTTGCCGCTACACTTCATATGGAACGTTAATGGCGTATGTGTGGTTTTTTACAATGCACAATGCACGTGGAACGTAGGTTGTTGACAACACAACAGCTGCAGGGAACAATGCGTAATGTAGCAGCCTGGCCAATCATGTTCCAGAGTGGAACTTGAACATGGTGCTTCCTGAAGGTGGCAAGCCCTTTGTCCTCATCTAACCTCTCTCTCTCTCTCTCTCTCTCTCTCTCTCTCTCTCTCTCTCTCTCTCTCTCTCTCTCCCCCTCTCTCTCTCTCAAACAAACACACTCACTC
>JAODLL010040634.1:0-21086 GCA_026546735.1 Forbesichthys agassizii
ATATAAACAGTATATACATGCCTTCCTTTTCTTTCTCAATATTATTTCATTTCTACTGGCTTACACGTGTGGTTCAATTTAAAGCTCTCTAATGATCTGTGTTGAGTTGCGGCTAAACCTTAGGTGTAACTTACACCATAAGGTGCAGAAGAGATGGGAAAATAAGACCACCCCGCATGCATCACATCCCATTCACGGCGGAGCGTTTGACGGCCTGAATGCCGCTACGACAGTCTTCTTAATAAGCAGGGCATTGATCATGAGGTGGCTGAAGCACACATAGGGTTTACAATAGACATCTGCCCACTGCTGTGGAGACTATTCATCTTATGACTCCCTGCTAGCCTTTTGCCAATTACTGTGACATAGCAACAGAAGTATGAGCGGCCGAAGAATCAAAGAAGCAGCCGTGCCACAGCTTCACCCCGCAATGAATATACGTCCGAGTGTGTGTGTGTGTGGCGTGCGTGCGTGCGTGCGCATGCATGCGTGTGTAGTGTGTGTGCGGGTGTGTGTGTGTGTGTGGGAAGAGTGGGGGAGGTGTGGATAAGGGGGGTGTAGAGGCAGTGTGCGCATCTCGTGATGACAAAGCGTCAGCCAGCATTGGCGTGCACTCATCCATGTACTGCGCCCCTCTCTCCTCCTCCCCGCTCTCCCCATTTACCTTTCTCTCCCTCCGCGCTTTCCCCTGCTGCTCCCCTCCTCCAGTCAAGCGATTGTTCCTTTGTGTTGGCGTGACACATTCCTCCAGTGTGCTGGAGAGGAGAGGAGGAGAAAGGGGCACCAACGACACAGGGTGGGGGTGAAATGGAGAAAGTCATTGAGCAAAGTGCAGGTCAATTTTTTAATCTCATTTTTCTCCTGCAAAGAAGACAGTGAGTCAGCGAGAGAGAGAGAGAGAGAGAGAGAGAGAGAGAGAGAGAGAGAGAGAGAGAGAGAGAGAGAGAGGGAGGGAGGGAGGGAGGGAGGGGGAGAGAGAGAGAGGGAGAGGGAGATCAAAGGCAAACAGATAGTAATAAAGATGGAGAGGCAGAGCCCAAGAGAGGGATGGAATGTGGCAGATACATATAGCGACACCCTTTTGGAGGTTTTTCTAGAAGTATTACTTCGCTCCTCCAGGGCCAGCTTTTCATCTCCATTCTCGTTTGTTGCTTTCTCTCCATTATTACAGGCATTTGTTCTGCTCGCCTCTATTCTGTCATCTGTTCTTTCCACGCTATGTGCCAGGAACGATGGTGAAAACTGATATTCCCAGCCTGGCAGCACATAGGTTGTTTTTATATAAAGAGTATTGTGGTGTGTGTGCTATGATACCACTGTGCAGCCTAAGTGTTCTCACTTGAATAGCATTATTAAGGTATCATGGTATTTTGGGAAGGGGTTTGTCCCTTATCTTGTCTACTGTACATGACTACATGTCTGAACAGAACTCATGTTTTATTGCAGCCAATTGCCACTAAAGCTTTAGCTAACACCCTTTCTGTCCCCTTAAGCATTTTTACTTTTTTTGGGGACCCATCATCATGACTACCGTGTGGCCAAAGTTAATCACAAAGAAGATAAGATTTATCTTCCTGTTTGTTTATGTAAACAATGATGTCATTGTATATGTGAATGTGTACATTATAATGGTATCTTTATAATGCTAATAGTGCTTACTATGCTATTCTAAATACATTCTACTTAATACTGTCCATTTGGTTCATGTTTAATTTAGGTTAATCTTCATCCTACTCCGATGTTGATTTTCCATAATAAGAAACATTAATGCAAACGCTTGCATTTTCATATCCATTTATTTAATATTGCTTCCTTCTTCTTCCATTCCTCTTCCTCGGAACAGTTATAGAATGACTCACTTGCAAAGAGAGAGCGTAACTCAACTTGCAGATGAGATAACATTTTAACATTATTTATGCTTGGGGGAAAATTGAGCAAATACTGTATTCATTTTAATAGACCGATGCCAATGCTGGTATAGTTTACAGTTACAGTTAAATATAATCTGCTTTTACTCTGGTAATATTCATACTTTGATGCACTCTTTGTTAGAAAGCACCTTACAGTGTGAATATGACGTGTTTCAGCCTGAGTGGCCCCTGGAGTATTTAAGACCCTTTCTCTGTGTGTGTGTGTGTGTGTGTGTGTGTGTGTGTGTGCGCGCGTGTGCGTGTGCGTGTGCAGTATGATCTCACACGCATGCGCGTGTCAGATCATACTGCTGTTTTGACCTGTGTGTTCTCATGGGCCAGAGTGTGTTTTGTTCAACTGAGTGTCTCACCTCAGTGATTTCATGCCACTTGATTCAAGTACAGTTTACGCTACCTATGGAAAGGTGGGTGACTGTGGCACAGTGGGTAGAGTGGGGCGATAGGTGATCCAGGAGTTGCTGGTTTAAACCAGTGTCAAGGTGTCCCTGAGCAAGACACCTATCCCGGTGGTCAGTGACAGGTGGTACCTTGCATGGCAGCCATCACCATCGGTGTGTGAATGGGTGAATGTGAGGCAATACTGTACAGGGCTTTGAGAGTCCGGAAGGTTAGAAAAGCCCTACATGAATGCAGACCATTTATTTTCAAATGAAAATGATCCCAGACACTTTAAGTGAATTTCTCTCAACCTCTATATGCTCCATTCAAGTTCAGCCATGTGTCAACACTGTGACTAGCATGGCTCTCACATCCTCCTGCTCTGCGTCTTGTCTCCTGTTTCCTCCTGAGTCACATGACACTCATTTGAACCATAGAACACCCAGAATGCCCGTGGGCTGTTTGCTCTCCCAAAGAAAATGTCTCCTATCAATGTTTTCATTCGTCAACCCCGGAAGGTCCAGAGTGTGCATGCGCGCGTGAGCATGTGTGTGTGTGTGTGTGTGTGAGCACAGTGTCTTCCTGTGAGGTCACAGGTCAGTGATAATGGATTCCAGAGGTCACAATTGAGGAAGGTCAGGGTCAAGTTCACATCTGGAGTTACTTGTGCGGCTGGTTTTACTGGGGGTCATCTGGATAATAAAGTGGGGAATGTTACCGAGGTGTGACTTTACAGCCTGATTTCAAACACACATACACACGGACACACACACATGCTTGCTCACGCGCATGCACACGCACACACGCACACACGCACACACACACACACACACACACACACACACACACACACAAAAACTGTTGTTTTGAACAGTAGTTCTTACATACAATTTTCAGTGCTCTGCTATGTGCTTGTTAAAACAAACTCAGCCATAGATACATAGCCAATCACCACCAAATAGCTTGTCTTGCTGGCATCCCGATCTGCCATGTGGGTTTGATTAGAGCGAAGGAGGTGGCAGGCTGTAGCTATCCAAGGGAAATGAGAGACAGACGGCCGCAAGGCTGCAGAAACGATAAGATGGAGCAGAAAACTCAAATAACTAAACGAGAATCTGAAAATAGAGCTCACGCTAGGAACTACATGTCACGTTGGCAGAGAGAATAAAATGGCAGTTGTAACATTGTGCGTGCATGCGTGTTTTGCGTGTGTGTGTGAGATGTCTCTCCTCATAAATATAAATCGTGAGAAAATGCTCTCCTCTTAAGGGCAGGACAAGGACAGCCCTGTGTGAATGTTGTAAAATGGGAAGGTTTTGCATGTATGTGTCATGACTGTGTGTGCACGTGTGTGTGTATATGTGTTGAACGTGTGTTGAAATCTTGCTCTTGTCAGACATTTTTGTTTTATGTTTGTTCCTCCTCTCTGCTAAATCCTTATCTTGCAGGAATAATAATAACAAAAAATAAATAGTAGAGAAGAATAGGGAAGTCAGTGGAATATTCCACCCACGCAGCAATTACTGTAAGATAATCCAGTTATCCTTGTATTGGGAAGGAAAAATGTGTGTGGGTGTGTGAGTGTGTGTGTGTGTGTGTGTGTGTGTGTGTGCGCACGCTAGTGTGTATGTGTGTGTACCTGTGTAGGTGCGATTAAACCTCCAGATCCTTGGGCAGTGGAGCCACAGACGCTTTCATTACTCACGCTCTGTGCCTTTTATCCTTCCCCCAAATACAGCCTTTGTGGTTTTCATTATCATGCTCATTTGCTATGGGTAGGCCCGGACAGGCCGGTGAACAGGAGAGCTGAACGGCTAACGGCGGTTAGCTTTTACTGTATATGGGCAAGCAGAAGAGGTGCGCTCAACTGTCTTCTCTTTAGTGATATTGTAACCTTTTCTGAAAGCTAAATATTTGTGCAGTTTCTTCAGTTACTTTGTCAGGAAGTGCCCACCATACTGCATGTATAAGACGCAGCATTGTCTGTAACAATTAACACCCAATAGTTTCTTTATGTTTTTATGTTTGTCTTTTCCATCAGTTTGCTATCGGTTGTTCATACTTTTCCCCAAGCCTTAATATTATATTAATGGAGCAATACTTATTCATATTGACCCACTAAGAAGGTGAAATTAGCTACTGAAATCCTCTTGTGGGTAAAAAATGATAGTTACGTACTCTATTGGAGTCATTTAGTCAATTGCTTGGTGGCCATTAACGTGGCTGCATTTTACTTAATGCCATCGTGGTTCCTGCTTGGGCCTCCTTACCACCTAGAGTTTTATGACTGCCACATTGCTTTGTTAGGGTGCCACTGTAGGAGAGGGGCATTGTGCCATTGTGTGAGCTGAAAGGTGCTTTATTGCCCTGCACTCCACAATGACACGGCAATAATGAGATACGGGGAAGGGAGAGACGCTCACATGGCAGATAAGTGGCAAGGGAGGAGGTGGGCGAGAGGGCAGGAGGAGACAAAGAACGTTGTGTTTCTCATGTTCTAGTCATGTTTCACGTGCCAGTACGGCCATGCCCTCCCACCCCCACACACACTTTTTTTTCTTTTATAGCAAACCCTAAAAGTTCAATAAAAGTGCACCCCCCCTCCCCCCCACACACACAGACAGACACACACACACACACACACACAGACTGCATTCTGACTCTCCACCCTCCATAACTTTTCACTCGGCACTCATTCTTTAATTCTCCTGCTAGCCTTTCCTCTCTGCCCGGTCGCCTGGTCAACGATTGTTGTCAGCTTTTACTGGGTATTTATGTGAACGTTTGTGTGCATGAGTGTGTGTGTGTGTGTGGGTCATGCATTTGGTATGTTCATACAGTAGGTCAATTAAACCTTAAATTATTATAGAGCAGCATGGGGCGTTTATGTGACCAATATACCTTGTGTGTGTGTGTGTGTCTGTGTGTGTGTGTGTGTGTGTGTGTGTGTGTGTGTGTGTGTGTGTCTGTGTGTGTGTGTCTGTGTGTGTGGTTGAAGTGTTTGGGGGGGGGGTGCACTTTTATTGAACTTTTTGGGTTTGGAAAAAAAACAAAAAACTAAAATGAGTGTGTGGGGGTGGGAGGGGGTGGGAGCTCGAGGTTAAACGTACAAAATCCAAGTGAATTACTTTTATTAAAATTCCATTAGGTTTACTTCTACTTCTTTTTGCTTTAAAATTTGATGAGGTGCTCTTTGATTGGATGGCTGACATTTTATGTTAAATGTTGGATGTGGATGATCGAATCTAATTTAATGATCTATTCTGCTCCAGGCAGAAAAAAAGACCCTCAAGCTCAAGACGACCAGCAATGGTAAAGAGAAAGGGAAAGGGATTTAAAGTGGGAAATGGATTGTGGCCATTTTACATCCGTTTCTATTGCTAATATTTGGATGCATCTGTGATACATTTTTACTGCTGGGTATTTTTTAATTAAGGAGCCATATAGATCCTATCGCTCTGCAAGTCAGTAGCATAAATCTCTTCCTCCATCTAGTGGTCTTAACTGGCTACTGGAGCAGATATATTATATGGTGTAGCCTCGTGAGACCATTCTGATGTAGTGAGCTCCAGTGTGACATCTTACACGAGGTGTGTAGATTCAAATTCAAAATGTTTATTACATTTGTAAGGCCACACCTTACTTCCATTAACAAGAGGTACATTTCTTATATAGATGTTTTGTTTTCCTCAGAAAATCCATTGATCTCCTCAAAATGTCAGAATATATTTTAGGAGCAATAAGTACAGAAATTAACACTTTAAAATACAACAATGTGAATAGCAAACGTTTGATTTATTTATTTATTAATTCTTTGCAAAATTCTTTGAAAACACAATTTTAACAAAATTGACAAAATTACCATAACCCAGTAATTACACACACGTGCACACACACAGTATATACTGTATAAAAATACTACACATATATTAAAATATATATTAAAAATTAAAATAATATATTTGAATAACAATAACACTGATTATTTACAGAAACAAACACACACACACACACACACACACACACACACACACACACACGCACATATGTGTGTGTGTGTGTGTGTGTGCTACTAACACTCTTCTACTAACACCCTTCTATTGATAATTATCTGCTAGAATATCTATGATTATTCAGCCTTAATTAAGTAAAAAGCTAAAAAGCTAATGCCAAAAATCAACTAAAAGTAGAACAGCCAACAGCCAGAGGCCAGACGTATTCAAATGGGTTGTCTTATCATTAGGATCCTGACAGCCCGTGGCATTCATTTCAGGCTTGATGTTATGGGGGTTCTTCTCAAAATGGACTGGCAGGCATTGATTGTTCTGATTGTCACAGGCCAAGATCAGATATTTACTTTCTTCAGTAACATTCTTAATTGCACAGGTCCCATTGTGAATCCTCACTGTGGTAAAGTTGAAGGAGTGTTTGCTGATGCACAGATTGCCCTTGTAAATCTTCCCTCCTTGGCTGGTGCACACAGCCTTCACCTTCTCCAGATGATCGATGGGGATGAAGGACTGTGTTGGTCTGTCACAGCCCTTGTGGTTCTTGATGTACTCCATCCAATCTTCATTAGTATTGTTCAGAGGTCCCGGGTAAATGTGGCGCTCAACAAAGGTTTGGAAGCCATTCTCCCACCTGGATTGCTGGCAGGGAGCGTTACTCCTAGCTAGACACTGCTGTCCCAAGAGACAAATAACAAGAGAGAGAACTCCGACACTGGCCATCACTCCTGGGGAAGTTTAAGAAAGAACACTGTGAGTTGACTCAGTTGTATGTCGCTTGATGTGATAGTGATAGTCAGCATAGCTCACAGCTGAGTTTGTGTTAATGATCCTGCATTTCTTTACAGTAACCACCTTTTACATTATAAGGTTTGTTTTTTCATAACAAATATAATCCATTCGTTGACTTTGAATTTCAGCACATTCAAGATAATTGTGGCTATTTATGCAGTGAAACCTGTTAAAACCACAAGCTTTGTCTCTGTGATTTGTTTAGCAAATCTGTGAACACTTGAGTGTTTAAAAGGCCTACGTAAAAAAACATGCATAAATGCATGGTTTTCATCATTTTCTTGTTGGATGAAATTACCCAAATCTACGCATGCATTATATGCCTAGTTATATGCTTAGAACCAATACTTTCCTAGGAACAAACTCAGCCTTTTAATAAATTATTTGTGACAATGTTTTCTTCATCAGTGTTGGACAGTAACTAGTTTCTATAAACTAGTTACTGTAATAGTGTACTGTTCTTACAATAGTAGTGTAACTAATTACTATTTAGAAAACAGCAATAATATTACAATTACTAATCCAAGTAAGGCTGCATTACTGTGTTACAATAACAAGATTTCTGGTCTTAGCAAACTTAGGATATGCTAGTTAAACCAATCTGTCAATCATCTGGTTTGAGCAGCTGCAATGTTTTCACTTTGGCTGATTGTTGACTCCAAAGGTTAATTATTGTTAAAATGAGCTGGATACACAGGTTGTCATTATTCTGAAGGGGCGAGGCAGGGTAGTGATTGTGAGAGTAATATAGTAATGTAACTAGTAATGTAACTAATAATACCCAGTAATAAGTAAAGTAATAACATTACTTTTTGTAGTACTTTATTACTTTTCCTGAGTAACTTGCCCAACACTTCATATAATATATTCTTCATATAATATAGTATGGCCTACTAATGAGTGACCTGTCCTGTTGATCTTACTTATACAGTATACTGATATGTATAATTTGCAGCATATCATTTGCTAATGAACACCTGTGTTGTATGGTTTCCACCACATTATCTCTGTTGTGGTGATGTAACTCATTCACTTAAGTAGAGCAGGCTTTCTGATCATTTTGTGAACAGACCTGTAAAAACGAGAGCATTGTAAGAGCACGAAACAGGCGAAACCGTACATTGTTCAGAGAGCAACGTGATATTGATGTGTACAGTAATTGTATGTGTGTTCTATACAGGGTCCAGATGCTACAGCTGCAACGTTCTAAATTTAGTCGCACATTTTCACTTCTCATGCGGCAATGACGGGGTGTGTGCTAAGGCGTTTAAAGTAGCATGATGTTACACTGGCAGTGTCCGGAAGGGGCTTTACAAGGCACTTTACAATGTGTGATCACAGCTTGACTATACAGTTACAGATGCTGTGTCAATTGCCAATTGTGTTATAAACTGTCAACTGGGTATGTCGGCTAATGTAGGTTATAGTCTTAACTTGATTGTGAAAGCATATCTACTACATGAGTTCACACAGTGAAACTTGCTAAACACATACGTCTACTGATTGGCAATCTCTGTCTCCATGATTTGATTAGTACATTTGTGAGCACTCAATTTAAAAAAACTATTAGCCTATACTGTACTATTAGAATATAGGGCCTATAAATATTTATAGGCCTCAATGGACAGTTTTCGTGACTTGAGCAGCTTCGTATCCATCTCTTATGGTAAAGATTAAAATCTGACTGCATGGCCTCCGTTAAAAATGGATAGATAGACTACATACGACTTTGTTTTATGACTCTGCCTACCGTGCAAATAGAAAACACTCTGACTCTGAATAAGACCATGATAAGTGACAAGTGATTAGGTGAATCGACGGGTGGAGCCAGAACCAAACAGTTTCATGCGTCAGGTAGCCAACGTCAGGTAGTCTACTCTGGTCAATATGCACTGCCTCAATATTTGCACTACCATTAGGAGGTGTCAGATAAATGCAGAGAACAAATCCTTTGATAACGGGATTACTTTCTTTGCTAACATCTAATAGTGACCTATTATGATATATTGTACCAATTGCAGTAAACATCTGGTGTTGTAGCTATTAAGTTCCCACTACATTATCTCCTGCAGTGACGTGACACTGATTTTCTTGTTTTACAAACATTAAAGTTATAGCTACAGTACACAACTTTAAACACAATGTGACTTAACGTTTTCTAACAGCTGTTGAAGCATTTCCTACCTTGTTTTGAGAAGATATGGGTAGACAGTATGCTATCTGGCTATCTGTGTGATATAGCGGGTCGTCTACCTTGTTTTGAGAAGATATGGGTAATGTAGACAGTGTGTGATGTAGAGGGTCCAGAGGCTGCAGCTGCAATATTTCATGCATTGTAAGACACGCTGATATTCACGGCTCATGTGGGAGTGATGGATGGAGGCGTGGTGAAATGTCCACCGAAGCATGATGTAACAGCCAGGAGTGTGCTCACTAGTCACAGTTCGAAGTGATCTAGCTACAGTTAGGGCTACATTACATTACACGCATCAAAGGTTTCACAATCAACCTACATTACATACATGTATGTAATGTAGGTTGATTGTGAAAGCAAACCTTTGATGCGTTTCCCTTGAATACTTTGGTACGCAGCCTGACAGCTGCTGCCTGTATCGTGGTGTGGGATATGCTTCCTTTTAGCAGTCACACACAATACAATAAAATTGCTTTTAGTATTGTATTTTGTATATTGTCTTCTCAGTGGCACCTTTCAAATACAGCTGTATTTCCATACCAGACTATTTACTTCATCAATCTTTGGTGTAACATATTACTTTTACATGCAGGATTCATGCATACAATATTTTAATGACAAAGTGACCTGGGACCATGAGCTCAGGAAACATTATCACATGATTTATTAAATTCAACCCACATCCCCCAGCTCAAAATAAAGGCGAAACTATACTAGATGCCACACAGCTTTGTGAGCTATTTAGCAGATGTCAAATATGATTTTATACAGCACCAAGTCAAAGAGATATCAACCAAACACACTTTTAAATTAATCAGAAACATTAATAATGCCAATGACTCGCCACGGACTGTTGTTTTCAGTATAAAACTTGAAGTCTAAAGTTTCTGAAGTTAATTAAGCTGCGTAGCTCACTTGAGCATTCCAATTGTATTTATTTACGAATTGATTATTTAGCCTGCATTTTTCAGTCAATCACCACCATGGCTGAAAGCCCGCCTTGCCCACTGTGTACCCCACATAAAAAAAAAAAAAACTTTTCAGGTTCAGTTTTTAGTAACATTTTCCATACTGTCCCAACTATTTATGAAATGGCATTTGTACTTGATAGGTCTGGCCCAGTCTTTCTACATTTTAAAAAGTTAAACTGGCCTTAGACCAGTTAACTTTTTTGTCACAGTGCTGTTCAAGGAACGTGCAAAAGTTCTCAATACTGATATGCTATTTACATAACAAATTATGCAGTGCTCATCCTATGGCAAATAGGAACAAACCAACATGAATGTATATGGATGGAAAAAAACTATGTATTTTCACAAGCAGAGTGGTCAAATATGTAATTCAGGGCCACAGACAATTATAGCTTTGAAACATTTGCCTCGTATACAATTACGATTTACCATTTGTAACTGATAACAGAAACCAACACGAATATTATTTGGTTTCAGAAGAAACATGAACCTGGACAAGAAGAGAGCTATGAGGATATGAGTGTATTGAAGTGATTTTATGTTTTGGGAAGGGGGAGGGCCTGGCCTCTGTATGGATCTGGTCAGGGCTCAGTTTGAAGTGATGGTAAAGGATCTTCTTTTTTTACGGCTTCACGTGTTGAATTCAGTTCCACATCCTGTTTATGCTCATTTTTCGTCTCTGCCAGATTTATCCTGAAAGAATCACAGCAGTGAGTTCAATGCCATTACATCTCCAAACGATCTATTACATTTCCAAACGATCTAGATTAGGAGAGTGTAGTTTGTTATATCCTCCAGCAGAGGTCCTGCTTTACAAACAAAACGAAAAAAAATAAAAATATATAAATTCTTTAACTTTTTGTCTGCTCAGTATTGACCCATACATAAAGACATTATCAAAAATAAAGAAAGAAAGAAATGTATTAAATATGATAAAAATGTAGGCTAAAAAAGAAAAAGAAAAAATACAATGTTAAAATATTGATATTAATGAATGTCCCCTTTGAAAAACACCCCATTACCCTGGAGCATATATGTATTGTAATATCAAGTGTTTATCAATGTTATAACAGTACACCCTGCCTACCAAAAAGCTATGATTAAACAATGGATTATTATTCCATAAAATATGTGATGTGGTGTTAGAGTTTCTACTGAAAGAGAATCAGAATGTAAACAAACTAATCATTTCAAAGGTAAAGGAGCAAGGGGTGCTGGGAAAAAATGTTGATATTTGAACAAACAAACGCCTTAGGTGCTAAGCTCCGCCCCCCCTACCCTCAAGGCTGGACTAGTGTTATGTTATGTGTGTAAGGACACTGTATTCTATCTCAGCACACACAGAACCAACAGCTAGTGGACTGACTGTGAAAGAGATATTATCTGAATTTGACTGAAAGTACAGAATATCAGATTAGAAACATTTATATCACATTTAATATGCATCCACTGTTTATAAACTACACGGGAAGCCAGCAGCAGCATCAATATACATGTTCAAATTAATATTTCAATTAATATTTCAATTCCTTGACACCCCGATGAAGCAGTTCAAGTGTTAGGCGCCAGGCTAAGAGAGGTAGTCATGTTAATTGTGGGGTGTGGGAAGATGAGTTGGGGGCTAGAGGTCAAAGGTCATAATGGTGAAGAGTGACCTTGGAATGGGGGTAGGCCGGGTACTTGGAAGGACATCCCAGCTAGAAGTAGAGCTGCCAGAAGATCAAAAGAAAGAATCAAAGGGGAAGAAAAATCACAGATTTGAAAGCATAAGAAGTGGATTAGGAGTCATAATGTTGTTTTTTATTTTATGTCAAGGTGAAACATGAACATTTACCAACATTAATAATACTGTATATATACAAGTCAATACAAATCATATCCAGCTAAAACCTTGGCTCAGTGGAAATCCTATTGTTTGTTTGTTTATTTTGGTGACCTTGACATAAAAATGTTTTGGAACGCCAGCCAGACTCCCAATCACTTAAGCAGTAGTACTATATCAGAACAAAGCCATATCCATGTTATTGCATCAAAGGTGAGAAATCCAGTTGCCCTATAGCACTTATTTCAGGTCAGCTTTTTTAGTAGTTGCCACTACTGAAACCTAAAAATACATACATTTAGATTTTTTATTTGCATGCATAAATTTATAATGTAAACGCTATTTCTATGACCAAAATGCCTTTGCCAAGTCTGAATGATACACCTGGCTGTCCTTACAGTGGCCAGCTCTTGACACATGACTTATTCTTTAGTTATCAAGGCACAGCTGAGTGGGAGATGGGCACTTAAGGACATCCGTGTCACCAACACACGCATGCACTCGCACATGCACACAAACACACACACACACGCACACAAACATTCACACACTGTTAACTTGTTAAGAGGGTTACAAGTAACAGCGTTCATGTAATGGGATCAGGTTTTCCACCTGTTTACCACGACTGTTTCACTGTGGAGAAGAGTGCAAAATCTGCCAAGAGATAGAATGAAAAATTAGAGGATGTCTGATCTGAGGATGTCACAGACGAGGCCTATGTGGGGTCTGCTGGTGGTGTTTGGCTGCGTGGAAGAGAGCCGCCATTGGGTCAGAAACAGATGGGCAAACAGTGAAACAAGTCAGGAGCTCCACATGGCACCTTACCGTATGGTCTTCACGATGAAGCGAACGATGACAGCGAGACCCACACAGCCACACATGATGCCTACCACAATGGCGGTCACTTCGCCTAGATGTAAGCATTAAGAAACATTCTCTCGCATTACCATAGGTTATTTAGGTTATTATAACAGAATAGCACAGTAGGGAACATGATCCTTATTTACATCAGTGTATAATCACGTCCTGCAAAAATATGCCTCTATGTAAGACTGCCTTACCTGAAGATAATTTCTTCCCTGATTCTGCAGAAGAGGAAATCGTAACGTATGAGTTATTGTTCTGTGTGGTAGTTCATAGTACTATTATGACTATTGAGAATTATCAGATTTAGATGATCAGTAGATTTAAAAAGTGTTTTACGTGCTTAGTAATACAGAGGCCCCCTGATTCAGAATACAATCAGCACAACCAAAAATGATTTCTCCTTTTGTTGTCCCTCAAGCTCCATCTTTATGCTCCCTTTTTTTCCTCCTGTCCTATTCTCCAGTTGGCTCGCGTGACAACAATGGGGTCAGTGTTTTGGTCTTTGCAATCCGTTTATTAATCAGCTTGCAAACAAACACTGCTTTCCTTCATTTCCATGTTTCTTTCCCTTCACCCCTGTCTCTCTCACAGTCAACACTAATCCTTACAAGTCTCTCCACATTCCACTATTTGCCTTAGTGTTGCCTGTGCTAACTGGCAATGACGGCTTGTGTGTTACAGTAATATGGGAGTAGCATCATGCTACAGTATCCATCTACTATTGGTGCTGAGTAGAACATTAGAAGCCACCCTGACAGGTCTCCTTGTCTTTTCTGATAATGAATATCAACTTGGAATGTTCCCTTTCCCCATCTCTTCATCTGACCTGCTGATAAGGAGGAGAAGATAACTCTGTGGTTGAGAGGTTGGGTGACGCGGTAGTTGTCCTGTAGCCGCATTCTATGTGCATCTTCTGCCTTACTGGAGAGGAGCATTGTCTGTAGCTTCAGCAGCTGTGGAGCATGGCGGCCGAGAGACGTTTGGGACAAGTGGAGGAGAGTGTTAAGAAACTATGCTTACTAAAGCACTGTTAGCAGCTAACGTGTACAATATACATTGTAGCATGGTGACCCTGCTTATACGCAATCCCTATTCTTATTGTGAATTGTTTATTTGTCAGTGTCACACTGTCATCCACCATCTTCCAGACTGACCTGCGCCTGTGAGATTTGAACCCTGTCGCAGAAAACTGTCCAGAGGACGCTCTCGTAGCATGGAGGGGTCGTCAGGGAGCCATTGTAGCGATAGTAGCAGCCCAGGTCCTTCGGAAGCAAGGACTCAACATCAAAGGCTGGAATAAACGTTTTCTGGTCTTTTCGGTCAGCAAAGAACATGTAAACAGAATAGGTCTATGGTGAGCTTTAAACATAGTGCTGCCTGGACAGAATTTACCCTATCAGCCTTGTTCTTTAGCTTTTCTTGAAGATATGTCATTCTGGAGATAAGTCATTCTTATTGATATTTTAACTCGATTAAAACAAAAACACCTCTCCCTTCAATGCCATAGGATGCTCTCTCAGAAGCTCCGCCCCACACATTGGAAACATATTGCAACGGCTAGGATATTGTTGTTGTGTGGGGTCTGAACCACTTTGTTTGTGTTCCTTTTTATGAAGACAGGGCTGTGTAGAAATACTGCAAATTTTTTTCAGCACTGATCATAGAATGGTAGCAGACTGCTATGAGATATTTGGTGAATTCAACAAAACGTGCATTAACTTAAAATCACTTACTATACCTTTAATGTTGTAACTTAACGTCTCTTTTTCTATAGAAAGATGTGGCTTTATTGAAACATGTATGTTCAGAAATGTGTCTGCATGCAATGCAAAGCTCTCAAACGGTTTGGGATTACCTGTATACATTTCTGCCAAATGCTTCAGATATTAGCAGTGGTCTCACCTGTGTATCTGACACGCCCCAAGTATCTTAGAATGTTGGCAAATGCCTCGCTGGTCTCCTCACCTGTCTGGAAAGCCAGGACACTTTGACACGCTCATTAATAATTTAATCACACATCAGTTAGAAGGTGTCGTTCTAATTCTACCATCACCCATATATAGGACAGACGATGTAATGTGGGGGCATGCAACGTTTCTGTGATGCACGTGGATCACCTCTATGAGGACCCCTAGCACGACCAGCCCGTCTCGCTGGTTCATGGCCATGGACAGGTTGGGGTACACCTCTGAATTGTAGTGCACCACATGTAGCTGGCGAGAGGAAGAGGGGGGTTAATGGGTTTATTGACATTGGTGTGTATCTGTGTGTGGAGAAGAGAGGGTGTGTGTGGGGGGGGGGGGGGGACCAATGGTGCAATCATCGATCTCCTTGTTGGGTAATAAAAGCTTCTCATGATGGAGAAAATAAAGAGAAAAATGAGTGAGAGAGAGAGAAAAAGAGAAGAAGAAGAAGGTGCCCTTGCTGACCTGATGGATTTTCACACAGAGATTAAAACCTGAACAGGGATGTGAATTGGCGTCATTATGTAACATGTAACATAACTGCTGCTTGTCAAGCTCCTTTCAACATTGTTGGTGTTATAGATTTAACCACTGCTTTTGTAATCCTCTTAATTGAATCTCTCTCTGACATACACGCATGACACCTGAGTGTCTCCAATCCCCATGATGTGGAGGAGCTGCGCCAGGATGTTGTTGGCAGGGTGTGAATCTGGAGCATACAGGCATGGGTGGCAACAGATGGCTAGAAACTAAAGGTGCTGCATCCCGCTGCCGTGGTGTTTGTTCCACCCATGCACTAAGTTGTCTGCTTGGACTTAACACAATACCTCAGTTTGAAAGTACTGTCTACTCTAAGGAGTGAATCTGTTATATTGCATTGGTGCAGAAAAACATGTTTTTATCTGCTCTGGCTGTTCTCAGATTGCTGGTAGGGATAGGACGATATACCATATTATCGTTTATTGCGATAAAAATACTGACGATAATCGTATCGTGGTGAATCTACATTATCGGGATAATAATGAATATCCTCACATGTCCTCACAATGAATATGTTCACAAGAGACATGAAAAAGCTGTCTAGCTCCATCCATCCATCCATCTTAATCTTCTTATCCGGAGTCGGGTCGCGGGGGCATCAGCTCCAGCAGGGGACCCCAAACCTCCCTTTCCCGAGCCACATTTGAAAGCTCTGACTGGGGGATCCTGAGGCATTCCCAGGCCAGTGTGGAGATATAATCTCTCCACCTTGTCCTTGGTCTTCCCCGAGGCCTCATCCCAGCTGGACTTGCCTGGAACACCTCCCAAGGGAGGCGCCCAGGGGGCATCCTTACTAGATGCCCGTACCACCTCAACTGTCTAGCTAATTTGTACAAATCAATTGTATTGTTTTACTAATTGATTTATTAGCCTGCATCTTTCCAGTCAATCACCACCTTGGCTGAAGGCCCGGCTAATAATATAATAAATATTATATTTTTAGGATAATCGTGATATATATTTTTCATATCGTCCTATGCCTGACCAGTGGGCAGTTTCTCTATACAATAGACCACAGGGAGGTGGCTGTATACATAATGGTCACCTTAATATGTAGATATTGTGATTAAATGTTAATATTGACTACATAGCATTAATCTGATTGCATCGACCTTCTTTTATCAACTAGTATCATGTTTTACTGTACTGGCCACTGGCAGCTATTAATATTGTTAATATTATAATTTACTGTATGTTTTTTTTAACATATAGAACTTATATGGCATATTAGTTTATACAATTTGTGAGAACACATTAATCGTGCATGACTTAGTCAAGGAATGGGCACTGTTTTAGTGTCTATTTATATTAAATTCTTTACTTAAAAACATAGATTAGAAGTGTGGGTGGGGCTGTTCCAGAGGTGCTCGTCAGTGCTCATTGCCCATTGTTATATATTCTTATGGCATAAAAAATTGGTTTATACTGTAGATTATGACCCCCGTTCTATTCTTTGGCGTTCATGTGAGTGTGGCTCCAACAAAGTAGCAGCTCTGTTTCCATTTTGTAACGTGTGGTACGCCGGTCTGCCACGCTATACCTCAGCAACCGCACTCTGCCCGTCGATGGTGTGTTCACTGCCCCCGTGGCTCGGCCCACCACTGCCCCAGTGCAGGTGCATCTGGGCGGCTGTGAAGAGGCAGGGCAGCCCGCCCAACCCCATCCACTCTGGTAGCTCAATCACCACTGGGACACAGGGGAAGAACACATGCTGAGAGGCTTAGAGGAAGATGTAACTCCCTGAAAGCGTGACACTTTTACACTTACAGCTTCTTCACAGTATTTGAGGTCCACACAGACAATTGGGAGGAAATAATCATTTCATTCGCTGCATGAACCGAATCTATTGTTTTATTCCAACCATGCTAGGTTCCATACACACAGAAAACAAAACGTTAATGAAAAGCTAAAGCATGAAATATGTTTTGGATTAACAAAATAACCCAATGGTGGTTGGGAAGAAATATATTAATCTTATTTATTATATATTACAAGCTATAGTCAAGGGTTTTATTAAACGCCTACATCACTTAAAATGCGATTATATGAAGACTTAGTGTGTTGCCAGGCTACAATGTGAAGACACTGTGGACCACAATCATTTAAAGCCTGGTTGCTAGGATGCTTCACAGTGTAAATCTTGGCACAGGATATCATCTGGTTTATGCAGTTACCTGTGTGTCCGATATTGTAGAGTGTGAAGGGCTTGTTGCCGTGCTGACTGAAGCCAAGTGGTCTCACGGGTGTCAGATAGGGGTCATATTTGGTCAGACTGGTTACCACGTCAACGGGAGACTGGGAATCGCCACCACATGCTGGGAAATATCCATGCCACTCTGATTGTCCAACAGAACCTTTAGAGAAACAGTGTTGTCAGCAAATCACATAGCCCGCTGGTACCATTCATAAGCTTCCGCTGATCAGCAGCTATCTATCATAACAAGATTTAGTGAACCATATTTGTAGCTTTACTGACATAATCAGTACAGTTACTTATTTGCCTGCTAACAGAGTTTAGAGTTTTAGGTGAAACCAGGACTACTACAGAAAGCAGTGTTATTACTGTCTAGTACCTTTTATAAGATAATTATAGCTGATTAACTCAAGCTGTGCTATGCTTTTAAGTTGATAATGTCTATGCAAAACATTCTTGATGGCAAAGATGAAAGATTCATTATATTATATTATATTATATTATATTATACTAGAAGAATATATTAGAAGAAAATAGATATATTTGTTTTGTTTTTTTAACTCTACAGCCGCCATTTCAGTTAATTTATTTAGTAAATAAACATTTGTATTTATTCTTTGAATAATTCCTAGTGTGAAATTTGTAGTTCAAGAAAAAGACAGACAGGAAAAGAGCATGAAAGAGCACACAGTGAGCTCTGAGTTTGGACCGGCCTGGCTAGTTGAATAATCAAAGAAAGTTAGAAGAAAGACTCTGAAAGAGGGTGAAAGAATCTGCATTTCAATTACAGAGAGTGGCAGAGCAGAGACCCAGGAATACTATGTACTAATGCTCACATGCTCGTGTTTATAGTGAAGGACAAGTACAAACATAACATTAGACAGGATTGTACACTAAAACAAAAGCGTATTAACTAAGTGTGAATTCTCACAACACATTGTATAAACTCTACAATGTGAACATTTCTCAATTGCGGTATATAACGTAGCCACCCCCCACAAGTTTAGTCTTGCTTGCCCTTTATAAATGCCTTTATATGTATGTATGGTAAAGAGGTAGGGGATGTAGTTAGGGTAAGGAGGTAGAGAATAATTTAAGGATAAGTGTGAGTTTTCAAACCGAAACAGCAACATATTTGTAAGACTGCTTTAAATTGCATGCGTACGTCTGGAAACAAATTGAGGAGTTTGCCTTTAACAGCAGCCTCTCATCACATGTAGACAATAGTGAGGGCTGATCCAGCATTTACACTGTCCCCATTCCCCCACTTCCACCTGACACTCCTGAAAGCTGGTTGCCACGCGCCCTGCCTCCCCCACACCACAGCACACAGCCAAACTTCAAAAGTGGGTCCCGCACCCCATAGCGCTGGTTGTCATGGAGGCTCCCATGGTAACAAGAGGCCCGAATATACTGACCCTGGCTACATGCTGTTCTATCTTTCATTGCGCACTGTCTGTTCTGAATGCAACCGGGAACAATGCGCGTGCACGTGCGTACTCACACACACACACACGCGTACGTACACTACACACACACACACACACATGCGTACGTACACTACACATACACACACACACACACGCGTACGTACACTACACATACACACACACACGCGTACGTACACCACACATACACACACACACACACGGTTGGCATCATTACAAACCCTGAATGCTGAAAGTGACACATTACATCATATCTCGTCGCTTATGAAAAATGGCACCCTGAAAATCATTCCTATTTCCTTGTTCTCATTTCCTTGTTCCTATTTCCTTGTTCCTATTTCCTTACATACTATGCATCAGGTCTTCAGTTTATGAATAATGTGTTGCCCATGCTTGAAGGCCTCACATCACAACACCTGCAATTGGTCACATTATTAAAGCATAATTACTAAAAAAAATCATCATATCACTGTATCCGGTAAGTTGTAATTGCTGCTCAGTATATTTGTTTTCTATGGACTACAGTGTATACTGTATATGCCACCACCGTTTCAAAATGTGTGAGCGTATGTGTGCATGTGTGTGTGTATCTTGTGTTTATATGTACAGTGGTGTTACTGAAACTGAATACATATAAGTAATGGATCAGTGTTTCTGTGCGTCTCTGTGTGTGTGTGCCCATTCGTTCCCACAACGTCTTTGTCCAGCACATAGGCTGCCAATGTGTGTCCACAGTACAATACACACATAGGTTATTGTGCACTGGAACAATGCAGCCAAGCCACAGAGCATGACTATTTTATCCTCCATGTTTCGCCCCTCCCCTCCCCACCTCCAGCCCAGTGTCCTAAAGTGTGTCCTCCTCCCGTCATGCACCTGTCTGTCTATCTGTCCGTCTGCCTGTCTCTCTCTCCCTTCCTCTCTCAGTCTCTGTCCCTCTGTCTCTCTTCCCTTCATCATCTCTGTGTGACTGCTTCTCTAATGCCAGCCTGCTCAACTCTAACTAATACAGAGACAGACAAAGAGAGAGGGAGAGAGAGAGAGAGAGGGGAAGAGAGAGAGAGAAAGAGAGTGAAAATGAGAGAGATGGTAACATCCACATCTGTATTAAAGTGAGCTTTCATATTAGGATGATCGTACACATTTCTATCTTATATACTGTAGTAGAATTGGCGAATAAGGGAGCAATCTCATGCTATTAGAGTATGTTTTTAGTGACGTTTAGGTCAGACAGTTGCACTTACCGGTGTATGTCCACTCAGTCACCTCTGAAAGAGAACAAGAACAAATCTTAAAGTTCTCTGTTGTTCTCGTAATTCTGTAATCTTTCAAAGATGCCC
Source organism: Forbesichthys agassizii (assembly GCA_026546735.1). Lineage (NCBI taxonomy): Eukaryota > Metazoa > Chordata > Actinopteri > Percopsiformes > Amblyopsidae > Forbesichthys > Forbesichthys agassizii. The sequence goes on from JAODLL010040634.1 coordinate 20,449, forward strand.
ATAATGTACACAGACGTCGTCCCAAACAGCCAAGTATGTACTCACATGCATAACCTGCAACTATGCTCCTTGCCTGAGTATTTCAGTGAAGCACAGAAACACAGCAGTAGAGCAACTCAACACGTTAAAGGGGACCTTACCGGCCGCACAGGAAGCTGTCCACCGGCAGCAGAAGATGGTCAGAGGAAGAAAAAGCCCCAAAGAGCCCATGTTAGCCCAGCTTGCCCATACACAGATGAGTGGATGCCAATGGAGATGTGAGGTGCAAGTCAGAGAGAAAATGAGTGTGTGAGAGAGAGAGAGAGAGAGAGAGAGAGAGAGAGAGAGAGAGAGAGAGAGAGAGAGAGATGTGGAGTGTGGCGAGGGGGTGTTGATAGAGAGAGCGGGGGTACAGGGTAAAAGGGGCTGTGGTGTCCACCTGCCACAGTTGGAGCTCCCAGCCCTGTGTGGATGGGACTTCCCAATCCCAGGACCCCAGTGCTGGGCCCAGCCATGGACGGCCAGACAGTGAAAGGGAGGAAGAATGAATGGGAGGAAAAGTGTGTGTGTGTGTGTGTGTGTGTGTGTGTGTGTGTGTGTGTGTGTGTGTGTGTGTGGAGGGTGGGGGGTGGAGAGTGACAAGAGACTGGGCCAGAATC